>JAKSZP010006894.1:0-103699 GCA_022478985.1 Massospora cicadina
TTCATCAACTGGGTAATGCTGCTCACAGAATCTGCAACAATGGCAGTGCGTGGCCCCTAGCTTCCTAACGGGAAGTAGTCCACCCTCAAAGAGGCTTGCGACAAGGGGACCCCCCCAGCCCACTCTTATACAACTTCAGCCTTGACTACTGCAAAATGTGAATGCCCAACTCACTGGGGTCCACATGCCAGGCCAAGCCCCAGTCAAGATAATGGCATTTGCAGATTATTGTGTGGTGGGGGTGTCTAATAATCAAGATGCACGCGCGCTTGAAGCTCTCATCCAGGAGTATTCCCGGGTAAGCAACGCGGCACTGAAGGCTTCCAAAACCGAAATTATCCTCCTTGGTCAGTTTCAGAACTGCTGGACCTCAGCAATTAGTTCCCAACCCGGCCCATCTGCTCGCCCACGTCCTCGCCCTACTAATTCAAAACACACCGCCCCACTGGTGCTCCCCTTCGTGCCACGTCCTACCATAGGACCTGTACGCCATCTGGGCGTGTGGATGGAGGCAGGCGGATATGCGTCAGCAGTAATGGAGTGCCATATTCTGGATAAAGTGACGAAGCGAATCGCCTCTCTCAGAGCCCACCCTACTTCCCTTACTGGCAGGATTGTTTTAGCCAACTCCATGCTCCTCTCCAAAGTCTGGTTTGGAGCCCACGCCATCCCCTTCTCCCAAGCTTCTACAAATCCTTGTACGCCTTGCTGCAAGGATGGCTTTGGTCAGGCCGCCTTCCACCAGTGTGGCTAGAGGTCATGTTTGGCCCCCCAACATCATGGTGGCATGGGCCTGCTTGACTTCAAAGCCCATGCCGCCAAGATCGTGGGTACCTGGATTGCGGCTGTCACCACCCCTACACTCCTCCCAACACTGGTCCCGCGCAGCCCGCTCCAACTTCTCCCGCGCCTTGGGCCTCAACAATCCATCGAACCCCCACTCCCTGATGAAATACCTCGCTTCACATACATCGGCCACAGGTCCTCACGGGACTAAAACCCACTACAAACGAATCCTCCTCTCCATGCGGAGCGCTGAGTGGAGAATTTGTATTAGCGGACATACAACCCAAAGAGGCCACCCCTCTCCTCAGTTCATACAAGAGGTACAGGGGCTACCTATCCACGATGGCGTGATCCCCATTTGACCCCAAGTCCTATTCAGGGTGGACTACCTGGACATGATGGACATCCCTTACTCCATTGAGACCCAAAAAACTATCTGGAAATATGCACACTATCCTCTGTTGCAACCTCAAGTTCAATCCCATGTGTGGCGCTTCCTGAGGTGGGTGTATCGTACAGCTGAGCGCTCTAACGCTTTACACTCATCCTGTGTCGTGTGTAGCCAGTATGGAACGCTGTTTCACCACCTGGAGAAGTGCCCTACCTCTAAAGTGATATGGCGCGAAGTTCAACGTCTTCTGGGCCAGGATCAAACGCATCCCTTCAGTCTGTCAAGAGATATGTTTGCTCTATCAATGGCCTCCCCCTTCTGCCCTCCCTTCGTGCTTTGGTGGTTGAAATCGCCATGTGGACCATCCACACGATTGTCTTAGATGCCATCGCAGGCTCCACCCCCACCCTCCCAGAAGAGGTCCACAGATTCTGGTCCCATTTGGTGGACCACTTTCAAGCGTGGATGTTTGGATACCTCCCACCACGTCGCCGACAGCTGGTCTCTTCCTGGTTCCCAGTCTGGTTCATCAAATCAGACCCCTTCCTCCACACGTGCTCAATTGTGGCTATGGCCCCTTCACACGTTTCCTCCCCTTCCCATAAGTGGCGTTCCCGCTGGCAACAAGAGATAGCATCGCTTCTCTGGGGTGCCTCCCCTGGTACTAAGTTTTGTCTCTTCTGAGTCATATTCGGAAGTGTCCATCCCATGGTCAGCCTTCCCCACAATAAATTTAAAATTTAAAATAACAAAAAGTTTGTTTTTATATGATTTTTATTAGGTTGCAATAGGGGATAAGAAACAAACACTCCTGATATCTAGCAGCTTAGTATTTAAACTATATTAAGTTTAAAGGGAAATCAATGTAAAGTTTAGATTGCTTAGTAATATCCAAATTAGGGGATATGGGGATTTGACCTATTGGATCACTGGAGACTCGACTCACATTGATGGAACAGCTGATGGAAGGTCAATTTCAGGCAGAATATGTCTGTGAGGCAACGATTTTATAAATTTTACCCAATCATTGGGCAAAAAATATTTTCACCTTGCGGGACCCAGTCCAACCCTATAAAAGAGGCTGATCTCCATGGTTTTGATTTTACTAAATTTTCTGTAAGAGGGGAGGGACCTCAGAATGGCTCCCCAAATTTTATCAATGATTCAGTGCAATCCAATTGCCCAAACTCATGATTTTTGCCCAAGTATTAATAAGTGTTATCTCAATTTGAGGGGTTTCACCGGGAATTGACAGGGTCTTTTGGATGATTTTATTGTCATTTTCATCCAAAACGCTCTTTTTACAATATATGAACTTGAAAGTGTCTGACACAGACTATAAGAGACAAGAGTCCCTGATAGTTGGGGTAGGTTGCTTAGGTACTGTAGCAGAAAGTGGTGAAATATGATGTGGCAGACTCAGAGAGGAATAGTCTTAATGTGGGGCAGTTTTGTGCCAAAGAGGGAGAGGTCAGACCAGAGCTTAAAACAGAGTTTGGCCATTGTTTAGGGTTTTAAACAGTATTTTATAGTAAAGTTTATAAAAGTATGGGTAAACTTCAGCAAATATCCCAAAACATTATTTAATAATTATTTTGTTATTTAAAAAAGCAAGAGCATAGCTCAGCTTGGACACAAATATAAAGGAAATTTTTGCAATGGTGTCAAAAGGATTAACAAAAAAGTCCACGCTGAAAATGTTTCCCCTTTTAGCAAAAACTGAAATATAATGAATTCAGCCAAATTCTGTAACTTCATATTGGCTGAATTTTCCAGACTTTGAGTTGATTTCCACCAGATTTTCTGCCTTTATAGTGCCATTTCCCTCAACCCTGACTGGCAAAGCCAGAGCCCTTTTGTAATTAACTCCTTAAAAAAGTCATTGTTATCCATAAGGGTTATGACCTTGACTCCAAGGGCTTCCTATATTTAGCTTTGATGGGGCATTCCACCCAGTCAAAATGTCACTGACATCACCATCTGGTCTTGTGTGGTTTGACACTACCATAGGGGACATTGGCCAAGGTAGAGTTCTTGTGGGCGGTTGGCAGCTTCATGATGGCCAAGGAGGATTGGGTGGCAGGGCCTACATCATTGGGGAACTTAGCATGAAACTCATGGATAAGGTCCTGAGTGTTGGAACAGTCTCTATGGGATACAAAGATGTTCTCAGTCTCTCATAACCTTTCCAGGATACCATTATTGTAGAAGGTGCAAGGATAGGCGGCAAGCAAGAAAAGCTTCGATCTCATATTGGGATTTGCCATCTACTATTACAGACTTAAGGTGGTAAGGCATGGGACCCTCAAGGGGGTCAGGAAGTACTCATGAAGGGTGTTGAAAACTTTGATGGAAGGTTTAGACCAACTTGGTAAGCTGGTGAGCCAACCTTCCTGATAATTTTGAAGGGCCCAACAAGCTTGGGGCCTAACTTGCAGCAGGGCTGCTTCAGTTGGGGGTTATTGGCATTGGCCATAACCAAGTCGCCTGGCTTGTACTCAGGGCCTTCATGGCGCTTGCGGTCAGCATATGCTCTGTAGATCCTCACAGCGTCAACAAGATGATCCTTTATTGCCAAGTGTATGTCTCTGGGCTCTTTGGCGCGCTCATCGGCAGCAACAACGGTGGACTCAATCTGTGGACTCAGATGAAACTGGTATTGTAGCCATAATTTGCGAAAAAGGGGATGTGCCTGTGTAGAGGTATGGTAAGGTTATTAAGGGCGAATTACACCAGTAGGAAGGTGAGAGTCCATTTGTTTTGTTAAGCGTTGGAATAACTATGCAAGAATTGCTCCAAAACTTGGTTTACCCTCTTTACCTGTACATCTGACTGAGGGTGAAAGGCTGTGGAGCGGCAGGGGCAATTCCTTAAGATGAGCAATTAGGCTTCCCATAACTGGGCAGTGATTTGAGGCCCCATTTGCTTATAATTACCTTGAGGAAGCCATGTAGACAAGATATGTGGTCTACAAGAGGAAGGCCATATGGATGGAGGTAATTGTGGTATTTTATAGAAATGAAATGAGACACTTATGTAAAGCAGTTCCCTACAACCATTATTACATCATAACCCTGGGACAAGGGGATTTCCACAATAAAATCAACGGGCACTGAAGTTCAAGGGCCCTCCGCGGCTTTTAGAGGGATAAGAAGTCCAACACTATTCAGGCGACTAGGTTTTGACCAGTTGAACGTCAAAAAGGACGTCATGAATTTGACCACATATGTGGCAATGCCATTCCAATTGTAAAAGCAGCGAACCAACTCAAGCGTCTTGTCTTTGCTGGGGTGGTCAGCAGTTAAAGGTCATAAACTTCGCAGATCATCTCCTCTCTCAGAGGTCCAGGAGTTACCCACCACTCGCCTTGATGGAGGATGACCCCATCCAGAAACTGGCAACCTTTGTCCAGGGGTTCACCATTCCTCTCGCAGGTTGTCATGGAAACGGCAGAAGAAGTTTAGACCGGCCTGCCAGTCAGGATGCATAAGCACCCAAAAAGAAAGCCAGAATGCCAGAGGCATTGCTGACTGGATGACTTGATATGGAACTGGGCATTGGGAAATGAAGAATTGTTGGTGCAGCACAAAGATGAGAATGATCCTGATGATAAACCACACTGAACCCACTCCTGACCCAGGGGTCTTGCTGCAGGGGTGGAATCAATGAGATAGTCTCGATGAGATCCTCAGCATATGGGGCCATTTCAACTGGGGCGTCAAGGAGACAGATTCTCTCTTCCAATTGGTGGATATATGGCCACAAGATCCCCATGTATTGCTACCAGAAGTTAGTGATAATAGGGTTGTAGAGCCAAAATATCAGACTTGCTGAACCCAATTGATAATGGAGGGGCCATAGTGACCAAGAGTACTGGTAGAGCCCATCTGGTATATGGATCAACAGGCTACCAGGGAAATGCCATCAGGGATGCGGTCAGAAGAAAAATAAAAATTGTTTGGGTTTTTTGACAAAATTTTATTTGAAGGAAAAGGAAGAAAATTGACCAACAATTTTCACAGTGCTATGCAACTGGTTAAATAGTGGTCAATTGGGGTAGTGACAAGCCAGGATTGGGTCCTGCAATTTCGACCTAACCGGAGAATTGTTTGGGAATGGGCAGGTTTGTTCCTTGAAAACTGACATCACAAAATTTGGCAGTGGGCTGAGTTGCTGTCAGTTTAACCTCAAATGTCTAAACCGGGGCTCAGCTACATTTCTGACAGTTGGTGCGATGGCGTTTGGCCCAACAAGCGACAGGAATCCCCCAAGGCCACCCCTCATAGAGGTGGGACCATTTGGTTGGGAATGGGTTTGAGACGCCCAACCCGCCCACACTCGGTCGCTGGACCATTTGTTTGGTCAATGGAATCACATCGGCTGCAATGCCCAAATTACCTACTGGGGGCTTTATCCCTCGTTGGTGGCGCCCAATGCTATAGCCTGATCGTCAAGGATGATCATCAATGACTTTGGTAGGAGGGTGCTTTGTTTGATTGGCATATTGATCAAATTGGAACCATCGGATGTTCTAACTGATACCTTAGTCTTCATGCCTTTCCAGCCATTTGAGATTTGGGCATCAGCTAGATTGCCACTCAAATTAGATCCGGCCAATTTCAAATTGACAATTTCAGTGCAAATTTTGCTAATTCCCCATAACAGTTCTGCTGAGGTGAGTGTGGGTACTGGGGGTGGGATCCAAAGTGAAAGAGCTGTTAACCATCGCTCATCTACTATGTGTGTGAGATTGCCCTGAGTAACGAGGGGTACCGCCATCCTCTTTGGTAATCTTTTACTTGGGAATGGGAAGATGGCCCGATTAACAGCCAGGGGACGTTCCCCAGGACTTACACAGGTCTTCTTGATCTTTTTGTAGTCAGCTGACAGGGGTTTGACCAGCCTAACGTGGGCAAGGGTGTCAGTATCTTCTTTCAGGGGCTCCATAATTAGCAGAGGAAGGGTTGTCAAGTGGGCCCTCCTTCAACTGTTCTGGCTTAATTAACACCTGATTATTGCGGGCGTCTACTAGAGATGGATCAGAGGCAAAGACAGAGTTTCATGATAGAGCATCTGGTAACAGGTTTTGGATACCTTAATGAACTCGTGTTAAAATTAAAGACATACAGGATTTTCAAATACAAGAATGGCAAGGGATCAGCTTTTGGGGATGTGGTAGTACATCAACGCCTTATAGTCAGTTCAGACAGTAAAGGGCCACTTAGAACCATGAAAATGGTGGCGCCAGTGCTGCACCACTCAACATCAGCAAGGAGTTCTTTATCATCAATAGCATAGTTGATCTGCGCAGGGTCATCTTATTTGAGAAATAACAAAAAGGACGTTCTACTACTCTTCTGCCTTCCTGCAGAAGATCTGCTCACGCTGCAAAGCTAGAAGCATCTTTAGAAACATTAAAGGGATGGCTGAGGTCTGAATGTGTTAGCACCAGACTTGAAAAAGTATGGAAATAATGAAGTGGAACGTGGCTTTGCACTCTGTGGTCCAACTGAAAATCCTCTTTCCAGATGCGGTGTCAGGTGATTCAGCAACTTCTGAGAGCTGGGAGGTGAAATTCTTGAGGTGATTACACACATCCAAGGAAGCTGCGTACCTATGTAAGTGATGAGGGTGTAGCCTAATAGTGAATGGCTTCTTCCTTATCTGGGTCAAACATGTGTCCATGAGAGAAAATATTGTTTCCTAAGAACTCACCTTGGAAGAAAAACTCAACCTTGCTTGTCTTGATAGCAAGGTTTGCCTGTGCAAGTCGCTCCATGACAAATACATGGTGGCGGGCGTGAGTCTCTGCATCTGGAAAGAATGACCAGTATATCGTCCATGTATGCTATCGCGCAGGTCCCCATAAGGTCTCCCAAGATTGCATCAATAAACTTTTGAAGTCAGGCGGGAACGATCTTCAAACCAAACGGCATGAACCTGAACTGGTAGATGCCTTTCCAAGGTATGAAAAGCGGTCACCCACTCCTGACTTACTTAATGCGAATCTGGTTGAAGTCATTAGGGAAATCCAGCTTGCTGAACACCCTAGCCTTCTCCACGTAGTGGGTAATCTTCTGCTTCAGGGGGAGTGGATGTGGGTCAGGCACTGTCACGTTAATTACATTGCCATTATCAACGCAGGGATGAAGGATACCATCTGAATTCTACACAAATAGAAGAGCGAAGCACACAGGCAAAGTTTTTTCTTTGAAAAATTTGACCTTCATGAAGAATATTTAACCCAAACATCCAAGGCGGCTATCTCCCTCAAAGACAAGGGATGGATGGGAGAGGAATCTTGATGAGGTCAACATTTAGCTTGAACTTGAACTCAAATTTGGTGTGCTCAGGGAGTGGCGAGCCTTAGAGGTATCAAACAGGTCCGCAATAACTCCTGATGCACTCAGGCAGGATAAGTGCAGGAGCAGGGGTGACAGTTGATTGCATAGAGGCTAAGAAACCTTCGGGGAGGGCCCTCATACTCTTGGGAGCGCCATGGCTTTCATCCAGATAAAGGATGGTAACCGTGACTCCTCTAGGGAACTTTGCATGCATAGTGGAGTCCATGAGTTTGGCGAAGATACCAAATCATAGCCACTAGCAACACCCAGAATATAAGATACAGGAGGTTTTTAATAGAGGATAAGCTCTCCACAAAGTGTCCATTGTCCGCAATAAAGGGAAAGGTGATAATACATGGTAGCTGGGAATGGCTTGATATGCACCACATTTTACAAACTTACAATTTCTAAAGGAAGGTCATGGTCCTCAATGGAATCTTGACAGATGAAGTTCTCAGTAGTTTTAGTGTCCACCAAAGTGAGAGCTTAAATATCTTTCCCAGTAAAGGAGAAAATAGCCATGAACAAGAAATACAATGGTGAGGATTTATTTTTCTGTGGAGCTAAGGAACGTCGATATAGCTTTAAGACCATAGGGGGAGAGTAGGTAAAAAATCTCCAGAGGATTCAACAGAGTATGACTTCACATTGCCAAAGAGTTGACCATAGGATTTGAATGAAGTGAGATAGCTTAAAGCTCTATGCTCAACGAGGGGAAGATCCTTATCACAGGAAATTACACCAGTAAGGATGACCAAGCTTCTGGAGGGGTCAGCCAAGGTGAGATTGTCTTCAACATCTTTTTATGGTATATACCCATGTCTTGATAGAGTCCGCCAAGTAAGGTGACTCTGGAGTGATTGAAAAAGACTGTTCAACTGGGCCAACATGGACGACAGGTTGGACAGGGGTCATAAGTTATAACATGGCAACTGAGGGTCCATGGCTAGAGTGAAGTATTTGCTCTGAATCAAATGGGTTAGACTTACTACCCCCTTTACTTTTGAGGACAAAAGCGAGGGGTAAGCCATGGAGCGCAGCGGTTCAGGGCCATTAGTGAGGAGCCCCCACACGCATGATGGAGGTTTCAGTTTCACTTTTCAGCGAGCTCAACGCTGGTTTTAAACGGTACTGGGATAGGTCAGAAGGGTAATATTTAATGTTCAGGTAGGATGTGTCCATTGCAGCTAGGTCCTCATCAGGATAATTTAAAATGGGATTTGAAACTTAAATAACATCAGGTGTACCACGAAGTTACCTGAGAGTGCACAACAGAGATGGAGCTGTCAAGTTCTAATATCTAAAATTCTGCGGTAAAGGTAGGCTTGACAGCGCAGATGTTGTTGGACAACATGGACGAAAGGATGGAGCACGTCCCAGATATTGAGGGGGAGGGTTATCCCATATGCCAAGGGTAGCACCAGTATTATCCATGGACTTGCGTAGGAGGACCACTTTAAACTGTTCAAGAGATTCCAGCCTTGATGACTTTTATTGGAACAGGTGCAAGCATTGTGCCATAGTGAGGCCTCATCGGGCAAGTGGACAAAGGAGTTATAGTCTTTAAAAGTGGCTGAGGAAACTCGCGGGTCTTAACAAAGGTTTTTAACGCGGGAATAGATTTCAGTGTGATCTATTAGGTTCATTAGCCGAGAGTAACCACTGGTGAGATCCCTCTGAAATCTTATGTAACAACAGATGAAAGAGGTAATATGTCAGCTAAGTCCTTGTCTTGAGACTTATGGCAATCTTTAAGGTTGGAAAACGTGTTAAAAATTTTCTTTCTTAAAAAAATAAAATCGCGAGAATTGGAGGTTTATGTTGGCAAAGGCAGTTACTGCACACTGCTTAAGATTCATGAGTGAGGGGAGCCGTGCAACTCCCTCAGCACACCCTTTGAAGAAGGTAAAAACCAAGGCCAGGAGGAATACAACGGTATTATCCTATTGAACTGCTAAAAAGGAGACAACTCTAAGAGGGTTGGGATTACTCTAGACACCCAACATGAGAAGAAAATCACAACAAAATCGAGGCATTTCTCAGAAATGTAATAGGAAGCTGAGCGCAGGAGGTCACACGAGGGAAAGTGCAAGCAAGAGTTGCCAAAATAAGGCAAAATGGCCAAGCAGAAGAAGCAACGTCCTATGTTATTTTGGTTTTTTTCCAAATAAACATATTTAGCAAAAGGCAGACCAAACTAATGCAGACTATCATAGACAAGACCCCTGAGAGTTGGGTAGATTGCATAGGTACTGCAGCAGAAAGCGGCGAAATATGACTTGGTAGACGTAGAGGGGAATGGCCTTGACGTGGGGGGCAGTTTTGCGCAAAGGGGAGGGTCATACCAGAACTTAAAGCGGAGTCCAGCCATTATGTAGGGCTTAAACCAGTATTTTTTAATAAAAGTTTATTTGAAATTATGCCGAAACTTCAACAAATATTACCAAAACTTTTTAGAATTTATCTAGTTATCTAAGAAAAGCAAGATCATTTCTCATGTTAGACACAAATATGAAGGGAAGGTTTGTAATGGTCTCAAAACAATAAATAAAATCCAATCCATACCAAAAAGGTTTCGCCTTTCGCAAAATCAAAATTTTATGAATTCAGCCAAGCTCTGTAACTTTGTATCAGCTGATTTCCCGGATTTTTGAAGTAATTTTTGCCAGATTTTCTGCCTTTATAATTCCGTTTCCCTCAACCCTGACTGGAAAAGACAGAACCCATTTGCAGTCAATGACCTTAGATTGGTCATTAGTATCTTTCAATGGTTCTATCCTTGATTCTAAGGGCTTCTTATGTTTGGCTTTGGTGAGGCGTTCCTCCCAAGGCAAAATGTCACTAACTGTGACAATACACATAGGCAATCATCTGTTGCATTTGGATGTGCACCTGTAAGAGTAGGTGTTTTCTAAAAAAAACCTTGATTTCCCCCTGGTGCGGGTAAACAGTACTAGAAGCAATGACAGGATCCTTTTTAAATCAGCGGATTGGTGGAAGAATTTTACCATGCAACCCTTCAGGAAGTTGCAAAGTGATATCTTTTACAATGATGGCCTAATGCCCTGGATAATAGTATACTTTTGTCCAGAAGGGAGTGGGATCCCATTAGACTTTGCAATCTGTTGAGTAAATTTAAGGTGTTTTGCTCACATTACAATATGCAATGGTATCAATTCCCTCGTTAAACTCAACCTTCACAATTAAGAAAGGTTGTGAGGTGGACTCAACTGGACAATAGATTTGTCTTCTGCCAGTACTGAAAGCCACATAGGCTCAGTATGTACGTTGTCCTCTAGCCTACAATCCAATATTAACAAAAATTCCGCCATCTCCTCATTCTGCATCTGCAACAAAATCTCAGTGGAATTGATCAAATGCTCAATAACTGTGCCCTTCAGGCCAAGTTCATTATCAGATGTTTCTTGGGTATAACAAATGGGAACATGGTGTACTTCTACTTCCTGTCATGGTTAAATGACATCATAGTGGGGACTGACCCAAAAGATAAGGTTGGGTGACCGGGAACCCAGAAGGTGAAGCTTCAGGCCCTTTCTGACCTCAGGCATAAACTAGACCAACGCTGGGTACAAGCTAAGTATGCCCAGCTTGGTACTAGTGAGGTGCCTAACGCTCAGCCCCTTACGTTGGCCCAGGCATTAAAACGGACAGTTTACACAATTAACACGGACAGTTCAATTCAGTTAGTTGAGGAACGGGGTACAAAACCCATTCCATTTATGAAATCACGCGTTTGGGTCAGATCCACTTCATTTGATTACTCAAGTGAAGTTGGTTTTGGTGTTTTCAACCAATTCAGATGGTAGTCTTTGCCTATTAGTGGATTAGTGCTTGGTACCACTTCAGCAGGCCCGATTTACACTGACAAAGTTTAATTATGTTTTCCCCAATTGACATTCCTTGTTAGTTGACTTCTCAATAAAATTTTACCCGTTTTACCATTTTTTATTAAATGATATTCCAAATGATCCTGTGCGCAGACCCCTTCAAGGAGGTCTTATGCTACATTAACCATTTCATTTTACTACAATGAGCTTATTCCCTCGTGCACCATTGGTTTGCCCAGGTACCCTCCAATCTGGGACGTTTACCCCTTTTCCCTTGTGCACCGCGTCACTTTTGGGTGGTTATCTATAGCACACCTCTGCATTAGTTATTATGGCTTCAGCACCCTATGCTGGGCTCTAGTAGCTTTGGTATTAATGGCTAGTTTCCTTGCATTGGCTCTGTGCACCGAGCACCACCACGCTGGAAACAGGAGAGGTATAGACACTCTCCTTACATATCCATAGTATCTTCCTCAAAGTTTTCCTTCAGACTATATTTCCTCATAAAGGAGGCTCAGATAAGTAGCTCATAATTATTGTGGGGCAAAACGATGGCTGAAGCAGACAACACTTATGTACCAAGCCCCAACGGCAAGGAGCTATACACTCCTAGGAAAAAAGTGGCTTTAGGGCCCGTGGTTCCAACTTCTTTATGGTGGTCAATATCATGCCCATCTCTAATTTTTCATTAGTTTGGATGAAATTATGTTGATAGGGGCTCCGCTGTCCACAATGGCTCAAACTGGTAAGTTGTACATGCTAATATCAACATAAGGACACTCAAAGTGATTATCTGGTTCAAGGAGCGTGTGAATGCTAAGGGTATCCACTTGACTTAAATAATCAAATAAGTCAATATCAATTAAGGCAACAGAGCCGTAGCAAACTCAGGGGTTATATTCTTAGGGGACAATACATCAGCAAGGGTACATTTTTGTTTAGGTCATTAATTGTTATTTTACGCTTTCAGCATATGTAGAATATCTCATTTATTATGTGCCAGAGCTTTTCTTAAGTCTTTATTGGTGGTCCTAGTTACTAAATGAATACTTGACTCTTTTATAGAGGATTTGTTACTAAGAGCTGTCAGGATTCCTACCCAAATCAGAGAATCATGTGTGTCAGATGAAGGGAATCAAACTCAATCTGATGATATAGATGAAACCATTGTTGGGGATAATCCCTGACTAAATTCAAGACTTTTTGATATCAGGGATCAACCACAACTTATGAAATCAAATATTACTCAACTGAAACCCCTAATATTGGTTTAACCCTGTCTATGTGGCAATCAAAGCCTGTTTGACTGAAATAACTAGCATGCCAAAGAATCCCCAAATTGTAATGTTGAAGTGGTTGACTGGACCTAAATCGTTGGTGATGAATGATTAGAAATTACCATAAGTAAATTTGAAGATTTTTCGTGGCCTAGCAGTTCCACTTAATAATATTTGACTAGATGACGCGGGCTCAAGGATTTGTTGGTTAAGTGAAACTTATAATAATTGACTTAATGACCTGGGCTTGAGGACTTTGTTAGTCTATGACAAATTAGTCTTTAATATTATACAAGTTTTCAATCAAAATTATTTACTAATTAGTGGTATGAATTGCCTTGGTTGGTTCTTAAGTTGCTCAAGAGGAGCGATGATTTAGCTATTTTAGATGCATCAGAGGAAATGCTACCTTGGAATAATTATCAGTAAAAACTTTTCTCTCTCGTTGCAAACACTCTTGCAACATATTCTATTCAAGTCTAGGTAAATTTTGATAATCTCATCGGGGAGATTAGTGTGCACCCAATGTCAGGTAGCAGTTGGGTGAGCAAAGTTAAGGGCACAGGTATTGGCTCCACTTCAATCAAATTTCATAAACGCCCCAGCGATACTGGTGGCCTAGATAAAATTAGTAGTAAAAAACTGGTGGTTAGCATTTCCCCAGAAATTTTGGTCTTGCATAAGCGCTTCAACCAGTTCATCAATACGCCGCACTCCCAGCCACTATTGTCAGTGGAGCATGGGGTACGAGTCTTCCTGGATATACAACAAATGGTGCTTTGGGAGAAGTTTTGTGGAGATGTACACACACATTTCCCAAACTCAGTGTACATCGCACCACACTCCATGCCTCGCAGTTGGCTGTATCTTGGGTTTGAAAACAAAAAGGTGGCAGACAAAGCCACAAAAGTGCAAGTGGTGGACCTCCTGGATGGTCAATGGGTAGTTGTCATGAAGTGCTCTCATTGGACTAAATCTAATCAAATTTTTGTAACTTTCAACTTCCTACCTACAACAATTAAGTGCACTGTGCTGGAGCACCACCTGAAGGCTGGGCTCAATGAATACAGAGAAATCCAATCCTTTGAGATGCAGCACTTTATGCTCATGACAGACTTGTGCATGGGCAAAGTGATTACTGTACTCACCCCATCTGCGAGAGTAATGGAAGATTTGACCTAAATCCCCTACACCACTTTTGTGGAAATTGATGGGCAAGAATCCCGCCCATTCCAGATCACCATGGATAGCACGCCTCCTATCTGCACCTTCTGTCGCGCTTTTGGCCACAAGGCCCATACCTGCCACACCAAGGAGGGCATTACTCAAACTGAAATCATCCCAGATGCAATGCACAGTGCAGACGCCCACTATGAACCATCAATAGACACCGATGACGCCTTCCCGTGGGGCACGCCTAGGTGCTACATTCAAGTGAAGCCTGTGTCCCCACAGGAGCATAAGAAGGCCAAGCAGGCCCACAGAGCGGTGGCCAAGGTGGTGGCCATGGCCGCATCCATGATCCCATCTGCCCAGCTCTAGAAGGACATTGAGTCATTCACTTCAGAAGCGGCTTACAAATCCTTCCACCAATCAGATTGGGCCACCCAAGCTGACGACCTGATGAGTGAGTCGGATTCACCCACCCAAAGCTACCAAGCCTCTATTGAAACCAAGTCACCTCCTAATCTACCAAAAGAAATTTCATCAGCTTGCGATGGTGCACTGCAAGTGCACACCACACCAAAAAAATTCCAAGGAGGGAAATAAACAGAAGGCAAAAGCCAAAGTCAACCCCACTGCAAAAGCTACCATAATGAACCATACTTTATAGCACAGAATACCTGCGTTGACATACAACGACGTGCTGAAAAAGAGAAGACTGAAGGGCATGGGTGCCCTTCCCCTTGCACCTAAGGTGCAATAGGGGGAGCTTTCACTATAGGGACTTTGAACATTGCTGGAATCAAGGCCTCACCATCCCGGATTAGGAAACTGAGTTTTTTAAAAAATAAACTACCTGTGGACATCCTAGTCAATCAGGAAACCCACTGTCTGTATGGTGCAGAGGACACATGGTCAACCATGTTCCTCCCTTCCCTTCCCTTTTGGTCACCACACTGTGGGATGCTTATTTGAGTGACCCATAATTTTAAATTTATTTTGTCAACATCGTACCTCAATGGCTCTGTCCTTGTTGTATCCTTTTTGTGGGATGAAAAAGTGCATGCTGTCACTAACATTTACACCCTAACCTGTGCACGGGTCTGTCAGGAATTCTTCTTGGCCATTAATTCCCTCCTGCTTCCCCCTGACCTGTTTTTATAGGCGACATGAACTGCTGGACCAACCCAGCCACTGACTTCTGGCCCTCGTCACCTACACCCCCACAGGGGCACGTAGAACTTCACTTTCTAAAAGCCACTTTGGGGTTGTTTGATACTCTGCCGCCTCATGCACCACTGCTCCCAAACATGTCTCATCCCCATGTGCACAACGGCCAGCTGAGGTCTATGTCCCGCATTGACATTATTCTCACACCGTTGAAATTTCAGTCCCAAATTGCCCACTTCAAAACAATGAAACTCGATTTATCCGATCTCAGGATGGTATCAGTTTCCTTCTCTTTGTCACAACCAGCGGCACAGGCGCTGAAGTGGTGCAAACTCCTCCCAACTGAGATCACGTCACCCAGGTTTTCCTTGTGGGTGGACACCAAAACTCAGCTCCAGAAATTACCACACCATTATGTGCAGACCCACTTTCCACCTGGTCAACCTTCAAAGTGAACACCATCCACCAGGCATGCCACATTTCCTCATGTCGCTCTTGGGCTGCCTTGGCAGTTATTTTGTGGACGCTGGCAGAAGTGGACTGTTGGGATTTTAACCAGATGAATCCTTCCAATAGTATCCAAATTAGGGGTTTCAGTTAGTCAGGCGTAATTGCCAGCTAATCGCCTAGTTCAATACTATTTAATGTTATATATTATAATAAGTTGAGGTTTAATGGAAGCTGTGTTCACTGCTGAAATGCCATCCAAAGATCGTTGTGGGAGTTTCCAGCGGAAAGCTGATGAGTCAATTACAAATCATCCGAAATGGTTCCATCATCTAATTTGGAGTACTGGCAACTCATTTCAAGGATGCTCGAAGTCCTATTTATATATGAGTTTATATATTATTGACCAGCGACTTATGCTGAGGATGGATTGACCTAATTTAATATTTGGCGATCAGATGAGCAGATCTAGAAGGAATCACTATGAGTATGAATGAATAGAGTTTATGATCTGATAGAGGTTTGGAATCAAGAGGCCAATTGGTTTTCCAGCAGATGATTGGTCAAAGAGAACTTGGGAGCAGTAGCCCTGAAAGTAGTATAAATAGTCGTTTATTCCCTCCTAATAAACATCTATCGTTTGCCCATCTTTCCTGTTTGTTTGAAGTAGCTTAGTGCAACTAGAATGGGGAAGTTGGGATAGGAGATCCCCAATAGGCGCGGGTGATCACACCTGGAGTGGCCTTCGCTACCAGCTCCCATGCCTCCTCACTATGAGGAACCAGCGGGAACCTGGCCTACTGGATACCAATGGATGAGCTGCATAGCCACCAACCCTAGCGGGGTGCAGCGCGAGAGGTGCCATAGCCACCCAAGAAGGGGGATGGACTCGCCGGGGCATGTCCAGATGGGTTGGTGAAGGGTTGTGAGGGTGGGGCAGCGTGGGAGTGCCTGAGCCTCCCAGGAAGGGGGCAGGACTTGCCGGGGCACAAGCTGAGGATGCCTGGGGCTAAAGGCGAAGCCATTGGTGGTTAGTTGGTGGGTTGGATGCAGGACTTGTAGGGGTTGGTATGCCAATGAAGGCAAAATAGCAAAGGGCCACCATTCTTCATACTGGTTGGCCTGGCACACTAGCAGAGCCCATGGTCAATTTCGCGACATGGACCACCTGGAATCTAATGTCCCAGTGGCAGGCTACAGCCTGGCTTGGGGTCATATGTGGGTAGAAGTGTCCGCTTGCCTCAATGCACTGGTTATACAACACAAGTATTGGATTTGTGTTCAGTATAAGGCAAAGCATATAACAGCAGGCGACACGTGCTCCACTTACTTTTTTCAAAAATTTTTCGCACTGCACTAGAGCTTGGCCTGCACAAAGGTGCAGCGGCCAGACCACTCCATCGCAGATGCCCCGGCCAAAGTGGCAATCTAAGTACAAAATTATCACTCCAATTTGTATCACTTAAATCCAGTTCAGCCAGCCAAAGTTGACAACTTTCTTGAAAATGCACATATCCGCACCATTTCCTGTCATCCAGAGTTGATAAATTTAATTTCTTGGGATGAACTCTGGTCTGACATTTGCGGTGCACCATAAAGGAAATGACCAGGTCCAGACGGGATTCCTTATGAGTTTTATAAGAGATATTTCAAATATTTTTCCTCCTTGCTGCTCGCCTCAATGAATCAGTGCCTAAGGGAAACGCGCCTCCTCCCTGGAGGACAAGAGGCCTACATGATAACGTTTTACAAAATAGGGTATAAGCTGTACTTGGCCAACTGGCGCCCTATATCACTTACTAACACAGATACTAAACTTTTTATTAAAATCATGGCAAACCGCCTAGGGGTAGCTGCATCTGCTCTAATTTCCCCTGAGCAATTTGGCTTCATTCCCAAACGGTCTATTTGGGATAACATAAACACCATAGCCAACGTTTGCCAATCCACGGCTTCAGGATCACTTGTTTTTTTAGACCAGCAGAAGGACTATGATAGAGTCAATTGGGATTACCTCAGAGCCTGCCTCCACAAGTTCCACCTCCCTATATCGTTTCATTGATTGGGTGATGTTGCTCATTAAATCCGCCACAATGGCTGTGCATGGCCCTGGCTCCCTCACGGATGTAGTTCGCCTTCAAAGGGGATTACGCCAGGGGACTCTTTAAGCCCACTCTTGTATAACTACAGCCTTGACCCACTTCTTCGCAATGTAAATGCCAGCCTTACTGGTGTCCATGTGCAAGGCCAAGCACCAGTCAAGATGTTGTCATTTGCTGATGACTGTGTGGTTGCGGTGTCTAACAATCATGATGCACGCGCGCTTGAAGCTACTATCCAGGTTTACTCCAGGGTAAGTAATGCTGCACTCAACGCCTCCAAAACTAAAATTGTTCTACTTGGTCGGTACCAAGCCCGCTGGTCCCCAGTGCCCCGTTTTCTACCTGCTTCAGCAACTTGCTCACAGGATCGCTTGCCCTGCCCACCTCACACCGCCCCGCTTGTGCTCCCCTTTGTGCCAAGCCCCACCGCTGGTCCAGTTCGCCTTTTGGGGTGAGGCTGGTGTCGGGAGGGTGCGCCTCAACAGTGATGGAGCATCATATCCTGGACAACGTTACAAAACACATAGCTTCCCTCAAAACCCGCCAAATATCCCTTACAGGTAGGGTAGTGCTAACCAATTCTATGCTCCTTTCTAAAGTTTGGTTTGGGGCCCACGCCATCACTTTTTCCCTTTATTTCTTCAAGTCATTATACGCCCTTCTGCAAGGGTGGATTTGGTTAGTCCGCCCACCGCCAGTGCGCCTGGATGTCATGTTTGGCCCTCGCCATAGTGGTGGTATGGGCCTGCCCATTTTTGAGGTCCACGCCGCCAAGATACTTGGCATCTGGGTCGCTGCAGTCACCAAGCTAATGATCTCAGACCAGCACTGGTCCCACGCAACCCGCTCCAACTTCTCCTGCTCCCTGGGCCTCAGCAATCCTACCCACACCCATTCTCTGTTAAAGTACCTTGCCTCACACCCTTCTGCTTTGGGACCACATGGGACGTCGCCCCACTTCAAAAGAATTCTCATCTCCATGCGGAGCACTGAGTGGAGAATCTGCATCAGTGGGAATACCACCAAGAGGGGGCGCCCTACTCCTAGGTTCACCCAGAAGTACATTGAAAAGCCATTTAGAAAATAGTGATACCCATGAGGTCCCCTGTCATAGCCAGGGTGGACTACCTGGACATGTTGGACATCCCCTACTCCCTCAATACCCAGAAAGCCATTTATTAGTACGCCCACCACCCTTTTCTGCAGCCGCATACTTGTTCTCATGTGTGGCACTGCTTAAGATGGGTGTACCATACTGCCAAGCTCTTTAACGCTTTGCACTTATCTTGTGTCGTGTGTGACTAGTGTTAATTCTCAGCGTTTGGTCTTGATTCTGCTGAGTTGGTTTTGCACAGGGTATGAGCCACTGAGCAACCAAATCGGATGATACAAAGATCGCCAACTATATAATAAACTCAATAAAATATTTATGAAGTATCGCCCCTTATTTCCACCTTTATTATAATATAATCGCAGACTTTATCTGCGCTCTTTCTTCTTGTAAAGACCTCTAAACCCTTTTATATTCCATCATACTCTTTATACCTTGGTTCCCCCAGCCGGATGCATCCTCAGCTTGGTACTCTTCCATTCTGCTTCCCTTTTTGAATTACTCTCATTTGTATCAAATCTCGGCATAAATCCTCTTAATTCGCCGAATGCCTCACCTTGAAGTGCTTAAATTACCAGTACCAGTTTGATTCCAAAAGATTCCATTCATTCTGCCATATTGACTTAGGGATTATCATCCAGTCATATTGGAATCTCGACATTACCCCCTCCTTGACTGGATGATAAGTTCTTACTGTTTGTATGCTCAAAGGAACTTCACGTGGACTCAGTTGATAACCTGACCCCCAGAAGGCTCCTTAATTGTGTAGACATCCATGCCAGTCTTCTCAATAATCTCGAATGGGCTGACCCAAATGTTGGAGAGCTTATTTTTTTGTCCAAATCCATGCTGATTGTGGAACAAAACGTAATCCCCTACAGCAAACAACAGAAGACCTCTCCGGCGCTTCTGGTCAGCCACCTGGTCATGGATTTTCTTTGCTAGACTGGCGGAGTAGGCTTCTGTTTGCAACTTGATCAAAATATCCATGAGTTGATTTAGATATCGCTGAGGATTTACCCCACCAATGTCCTCTACACATAGATATATCAAGGAGGCAGAGCCAGATGTCAACCATACAGCAGTTGAAATGGGCTCTTACCAGTGGCCGAATGATAGCTGATATTATATGTGAATACTGCCATGGGTAAGAGGGCGCTCCATTCTGAGGGTCAATCATTTACCAATTTATGGAGGATGTTCACCAAAGTTCCATTAATCTGCTCCTCCATTACATTAGATTCCGGATGATATGGGGTGGTCAAAACCCCACAAATCGCCATCAGCTCGTTCAACTTTTGCAGAATGTGCGAGGTGAAATTGGTTCTATTATCTGTTAAAATGAATTGTGGGCAGCTGTGTCACTATATAACACACTCCATGATATTTGGCACTAGTAACCGCACCCAAATTGGTGATGGCCCTGGCCTTTACCCATCGAGTCAGATGATCTATGGTGACAATAATATATTTGGACCAATTGGTACTAGTTGGCAGAGGTCCTAATACATCAATAGAAACGGTATGCCAAGCAAACTGGGGTTTGACCAGCTGATACGTAGTTCTCTTATGGAATGGTTTTTCCACTTGACACTGATGACAACAACTAATTGTTTCCAATACATCATAATGCATGCTCTCCCAGTAGTATAGGGGATCACAACATTCTCAGTGTTTTCTGCAACCCTCCGTGGCCTACAGCCCAATGAGCAGCCATAATTATCGCAGGTTGGGCCGAAGGCTTAGGGAAACTCAACATCTGGTCACCAATCCACTTATATAGTTCTCCTTCACGTAGAAAGGTATCTGCCTTAAGTCTGCCTAGTACCTTGATCACATATGACGGCTCATCCTGGTATTTATTTACTACCATCTTCTCATACATTATGTCAGCTTGATCTGCTGTGATTGCAACTGTTGGCAGCCTATAGAGACAATCCACATTTTGGTGTTTAGCTCCTGGGCGGTGTACAATCTCAAAGTCATATGCTTGGAGCTATAATGCCCAGCGTGCGAGTCGCACTTCCAGCTCACTCAGATTCTGCATCCAACGCAAGGAGGCATAGTCTGTTACAACTTGGAAACATACCCCATGCAGGTATACATAAAGCTGTTTATAAGCATAAATTACCGCTAAACAATCTCGCTCAGTGATGGTATAGTTTTGTATGTGACAGCTCAAAATTTAACTACAGAAGGCGACAGGATGTTCTATGCCATCGTCGTCCTGCTGAGATAAACCTGCCCTTATAGCAGAGAGAGAGGCATCTGTTTGCACTATAAACTGTTTATTGAAATTAGGATATTTCAATATAGGTGCACTTGCTAACGCTGTGCGCAATACATCAAAAGCATTCTGGAATTGTTATGTTCAATTGAAGGAAGCCTTTTTCTTCAGCAAATTCAAAAAAGTGGGGCCCTGATACAACTGAAATTGGGAATGAACCGGCGGTAATACCCAACCATCCCCAGAAACACCTAAATGTCCCGCTTGCTACCTGGGCAGGTCATCTTGCTTATCGCTTCCACTTTAGCTGGCTGCAGTTTAAGCCCGTTTGAATCCATGATGAACCCTAAATATTCCAATTGCTCTTTAGAGATATGGCACTTTCGAGGCTTGATTTTGATATTAGCAGCAGTGAGGCGTCGGAACACTTGTTCCAAATGGCTAAGGTGTTCAGTAAACGTCCGCAAGAACATGTTGATTTCATCAAGATAGACTAAAATGCAGGACAACTTTAAATCACCTAGAATTGTATCCATGGCACGCTGAAACATAGCCAGGGCGTTGCAAAACCCCTTGTGGCATGTGAGTAGGCTGGAATATTCTTTTGACATGATGATGGTACATTTTTCTCATTCCGCTTAGGCAATTCAATCTTCCAGTACCCCAAGATCAGATCCATGGCTAAGAAATAGTTTGCTCCTCCTAATCAATATAACGCATCATCAATTTGTGGAAGAGGGTAGGAATCCTTCATTTGTTATGTTATTGAGTTTACAATAGTTGATAACCACCCAATTTGAGCCATATTTTTCTTTAGTATGAGCACCGGTAATGCCCATGGACTATTTGATGGCTCTAACATCCCTTGCAGTATAAGTTTATCCACCTCATCGGAAACAACTTCCTCTGCTGCTTTAGAACGTCTAATAGGTCTTAATCGAATGGGAGGGTGATCTCCGGTATATATGATGTACCACCCCCTGAGCGCACCCCAAATATTGACCATCATGTGCAAAAATATCTTAATACTTTTCAAATAATGCCATAGCCTGTTCTTGTTGTTCAATTTATAATCTAGTCATCGCTTCCCATGGAACCACGGTCAATACGCCGCGTGTAGAGCTTGTTGGCAATCTGAGATCCTCCCATGAGCCAAAATCATGGATACAGCGGACCTCTTCTATAGGGGAAAAGTGTAAGTACGCCACCACTTGGTGCCGCCGGATTTTTATGGTCTCTTTTTGTAAATTTGCGAGAAGCACTTTCACTTCTCCATTCCCAGGTAGCAGAAACCCTGAGCCACATGTGGCTCAAGCCGAGAGTGTTGGTAAGGCGCCATGATTTCACTAAAAAGCCCTTTTGGGACATCAATTTTGAGCTCAGTTCCTACTATGCATTGGTGCCCAGATGGTATACTACAATTGCTAGATGCTCGAAGCAGATCCCCTTGTATTCATAGATCTGGTTGGGAAGGATCCTAGTCCATCACTTCAGTCATCAATAGTGCATAGGGATTACTCCATTGCTGTAGGCTAGGTTGATTCGACTAGATCAGAACGAGTCCATTGGGATCCCACATGTGGTAAAATAAACAGGAATCTGTTGTCCTAAAATGTAAAGTGATTCCTCCGCCATGTCTATCACAACATCAAATTTCCTCATAAATGCTGCACCAATTAGCATATCATAATTGTTATTTGGAAGAACCACCGCAGGGGCAGAATCCTGGATGGACCTGAATTGTAAGGGCAACACACTATAAGCACCTTTAGATACAGTGCTATGTGTCTTCATGGTTCATATACTACTCGATAATCCACATCCATTTTGAGCAGGAGATAGCCACCAACCATGTAGAGACTATGTTCACAGGGGCTCCAGTATCTCTGATAGCCCATATTTTTGTATTTTGAACAAAAATGTCACAATAAGTACATTTTCAGTAAGAGGAACTATTAATGTTTATTGCGTGTACATCCAGGAGCTTAAGGTTACTTAAGAAAGAGTAGATGCTCTTGCCGACCTGTGGGTACTCATTAATTATTTTTCCCACCAGAATGGCATTGTGGACTCCTACCAAAGAAGTAGCAGCCATTGACGGATCCTCAATACTTGTGCCAGTCTGTTTCAAGATCTGCCACGCATATGGCTTCAGCGCTTCCTGGCGAACACAGAGTTTGAGGGTGATTTTATACATTGGGACCCAGAAGCAGAGATTCCTGATGGAAGCTTTTGGTATAGTAATTCATCTGAATGAGTTTCAGATTCTTCCCAATTAGGAGTGAGGGATTCATTAGGGACAAGTGGAACAAATATAGCGGAGGAGGAGCATCCCATCTCTACTCTGCTTGAGAGATTTTCCCTGCGGGGTCTCCTCAGTTGGTAACACAGCCAATTATGTTTTATTAGGGCAGCTTGCCGCATAATGCTCCCTCCGGTTTCATTGGAAGCAAGTATTCATTAAGGGTTTGCATATATAACCTGCAGCTGAAAGACCAGTGCAATGAATAACGGTATGTTTCCAAGGCCTGGAACGAGCTGGCAGATCATATCTAGGTCAGAAAGAATTTACAGAATGGTATGGTGAATGAATACGTTCCGACAGATGATAGCATAGCTGCTGTAGTTCATACTCCAAAGTCTTTGGTGCGGAGGTAACAGAAGGTGGCGGGCTATATTTGGGGCGCTGTTCATGGCTGATAGTCGGTGTAAAGTATTTATGATCTGAATAAGTCCTGCTCCTTCGTTCAACATGTGAGACATAGCGTTAGATAGTTCCTGATATGGTTTGACAGCCGCTGTCATTGCAATACCCACATCCTCAGCAGATAAAAGGTTGGCTCCTACTAGTACATGTGCTTCCGCCAAGAAACGTTCAGCAAAATCTGACAGGGTTTCATCTTGGTGAAATTTTTAGTCAGAAAATTGGCTTTTTGTTGAGCCATTTTGGTCAAACCCCCAAACAAATGAAGAACAATCGCCTTTAATTCTCCTAGGATGCTGAACTGTTTGCGAGGTAGCAAACAACTTGATTGTGCTGTCTACATTAAGAGCAGACAGCAACAGTTTCGCTTTCCATCAATAAGAAACCCATTCTGCGGCGAATTCAAATTGCTTAAAATATCCATATAGGTTTCCATCATGACTAAAAAGGAGGTAAGTTCTCAATTCTCATGGCTTCGCCCTGCTTCACACTTCTGTAGCAGGGACCAG
Organism: Massospora cicadina; assembly: GCA_022478985.1. Lineage (NCBI taxonomy): Eukaryota > Fungi > Entomophthoromycota > Entomophthoromycetes > Entomophthorales > Entomophthoraceae > Massospora > Massospora cicadina. The sequence goes on from JAKSZP010006894.1 coordinate 24,081, forward strand.
GCGCATTGGTTCGCCGGCCAGTTAAACTCAAATCTGACATGATGAACTCAAAGGAAGTAGAGTCGCGCGGGGTATACATGTCATCACTGGAAGAATATTTGTTAGTGAAGTCATAACGTTTATTCTTCAAGCTGCCACTGACTGCACTGTTCCCCCAGATCTGGTATGCTTCACAAACTGTTTGTTAATCAACTGAATTTTCTGTTGCAATGTACATATTGTTGTTGCAATTTTTGGTGGACTCCCCTTTCTTCATTCAGGTGCTGTTCCACAGCTTGTATTCACGAAAGAACTTCTTTGATTATATTCTGCGAGCAGGTTTGCTGTCAATATGGAGGAGGACTCATCATTGTAGAGTAATTGGCTTTTTGGTTTCTTCCAACTATAATTGCTTAGTGGCCCCCTATAGTGTGCACCACTTTTAATTCTTGGCGTTTGGTCTTGATTCCGCTGAGTTGGTTTTTCACAGGGTATGTGCCACTGAGCAACCAAATCGGATGATACAAAGATCGCCAACTATATAATAAACTCAATAAAATATTTATGAAGTATCGCCCCTTATTTCCACCTTTATTATAATATAATCGCAGACTTTATCTGCGCTCTTTCTTCTTGTAAAGACCTCTAAACCCTTTTATCTTCCATCAGACTCTTTATACCTTGGTTCCCCCAGCTGGATGCATCCTCAGCTTGGTACTCTTCCATTCTGCTTCCCTTTTTGAATTACTCTCATTTGTATCAAATCTCGGCATAAATCCTCTTAATTCGCCGAATGCCTCATTTTGAAGTGCTTAATTACCAGTACCAGTTTGATTCCAACAGATTCCATTCATTCTGCCATATTGACTTAGGGCTTATCATCCAGTCATATTGAAATCATAACAACCAGTATGGAACTTTGGTTCACCTCCTGGAAGAGTGCCCTCCCTCAAAAGCGATCTGGCGTGAGGTTCAGCGTCTCTTTCACCAGGATCAGGCACAGCCTTCCAGCCTATCTAAGGACATCTTCACCTTGTCCTTGGTCTCCCTATACCATCTTCACTCAGAGCCTTAGCGGCTGCAATTGCTATGTGGACTATCCACATGGTTGTCTTGGATTCTATCTCAGGATCTACTCCCAACTTCCATGAATCTGTACGCCGGTTCCAGTCGCACCTTTTAAATCACTTTTTAAGCTAGGATGTTTGGGTACCTACCATCCTATCGCCGTCAGTTGGTCTCAGCCTGGTTTCCCGTTTTGTCATCACTTCATACCCCTTCCTTCATACATGTTCTATAGTGGCACAAGCCCCTACAAAAGTAACCCCCCTTCCATCTCTTGTTGTTCCCGTTGGCAACAGGAGATAGAGTTTGCTTCTCTGGGGTGCCCTCCTCTTGCTGATGTTTGTTTCATTAGTTTACTTATTGGAAGTGTCCTTCCCTTGGTCAGCCTTCCCCAAATAAAATTTAAAAGTTAAATAGTTATCAGTAAAACACTGGACACAATGCTGAGCTAAACTACCGCATAGCCTCATAGTTTATAGACCCTCTGAAGTCTTAATTATTATACACTGGTTAAGTAGTGATGTGAGGCGAGGTGTTATGGATAAAGTGTGGTTAAAATTGAACCCTATAAATTCTCCCTAATATTATAAAAGTAAAAAAGGATCTTTTAGCAAAACAAGTTGATAGTTTAATATACAAGCTTTTTGTCTTAGATACTTTTCTGTTGTATTAAGTTGAGGAATTATTTGGGATCAGCATTTAGGGCAGGTAGCCGTTGTACAAGTAACCAACATGAGAGTACAGCCTTGAAGTGTTAGTCCTAAGGAGTTAAATCTTTGTTTACTGTCACCATCTGGTCTACAGTCTCCATACAATAGGCACTCAAAACTCCAATTTATCTAAGAAGAAGAACTAGACCATTTGAAGTAAGCTAAAACTTCAACAAGTGGCAATCATGGCTGGGATGGCAGATAGTGACCATTTCAAGCAGAGGAGAAACCCTTGGCTATATAAAATATTTGAAGAATGAATTTGAAAATTAAGACTTAGCAGACATGATGAGTCATCAAATTGATAATTTCACTGAAGAAGTTACTTTTATAAATGAGGCAAATAACACTCTAAATGTAGAAGTGAATAACTTAAGTTATTAATCAGAGAAAAGGATCAATTGATTTCTGCTCTTCAATTTCAAATGACCAATCTGAATAATAAAAATGCAACAATGAAGGATTGGACAATGGTCAAAGGTAGCACGTTCAAAGCAATTCTACTGACAGTGAAGCCTCTGAATATCATGAGGATGAATTATCAGAGGTCAATATTGAAGTTATTCTTGATTAACGTCGGCCAATGAAACATCGAATGGTTGCTTTAGCCAACCCAGGTTCCTCCAACTGTAATGCAGCGCCTCAGCGCCATGATACACCTGGTTCAAGCCATCAAAGAAGTAAATGTGATCTTTATGAGCGGGAGAATGATAATTACATACCATTGAACTTTCCTGCTTTTGATAAGAATGGAAGTGTAGTCACTTTTGTCAAACGCTTTGAAATGGCCAAGTATGGAGCCAGTGACCGCAACAAAGAGGCTACTAATATAAACTGCTTAGATGAAAGGAGCATCGAGCTAATTGGACTCACTTGAACAAATACCCAACCTACGCCAAAGTGAAGGAGGCCGTGCTTCAAGAATTTGGAGGTCCAGAACTAATGTCAACTAGAAGATCCAAATTCATGAATATCAGCTTTAAAAAAGATGAAATGATTGACAAATTTGCGGATTGATTCTATCATAAAGCCCAAGTTCTCCTAGGGCTAAAGACTATGATCACTTTTAATGCCAAGATTTCATTATAACATGCAGTACAACCCTACCAAAATTTGTCAAACACCTTATTGCCTGCTTTTGTGTAAAACTTGCAATGTCAGAATTGGTTAATTATTTGTGCATATGCACACAAAATTATGGACCTCCCAATAATGGATACAGATCAGGACCTGAAGCCTCTGCTGGAAAACCTTTTGAATATAATAAGCAAATCAGCAGTGATTCACCTGATAAATCTGAGTCAACTGAATTGCAAGGGCCCTAAGCCTATTGAATGAGATCATTTGCTACAATTACAAACGTAAAGGGCACTTTTTTTAGATGCCGTCAGTGCAATATCAATGTGGTCCTTCAATATAACATGAAGAAAGATAGAAAAAACAAGAACTGATGTGGGACGCTCTATTGTGCCAGAAATGCAAGTCTTACCTGACCAACAAGAGCACGCAGGCCATGGGGCCTTGATTACCAATGTAAAAAAACTATTATAGTACCAGATGGAGATTTTATTAATGTACATGCAGTGACCCGCTCTCAGAGTAAGGTTGTCATACTGAAGGCTCTGAAGTAATCATTAAACTGTATGTGCAACAAATAATTGAGTGTACTTTAGCCAAAGGGCCAAGCAGTGCAGCTTATACATCAAGCTTGAAGGGGGTGAATATAGCTATGCCAATTGACACATTCATCAACAAATGTCCTAGCATTAGAAATACCCTGAAGCACAATCTTAACTCTTTGGATTCTTCCCATATCCAATTAGTAAAACTCTATTGATTCTTATTAATGAAAGAGAAAAGAAAAAGAAGAAAAATAAAAAAGATAAAATATATAAAATAAAAAATAATAATATAATGAAAAAATAACAAAACTTTTAAAAGTGAAAAACCAATGTCAATTAGAAAAATAATTTTTTTATTTATGTTTTTAAAGCCTCCTCTCCACTAGGCTGAATGACTCTTCTCTGGGTGGGGGAGGAGAGTGAGATCAAAGTCAAGGGGCCAGTTTGGGTTTGCTGAAAATTTCTGGAGTCGCAGTGGGTTTATAAATTGCTCTTTTGGGAACTGTCAAAGCGTATCTAGTTGAACCAGCCTGAGAAACCAAGGGCAAAACGCATGAGTTAACTGTAACATGTAACATGGAAGTGCAAAATTTTAAAAAGCCAAGTTTATCCAGGGCTGAGAGGCTATTGTCATATTGCTCATATTATGAAGGTCAAGAAAATTTAGATACTGTGACCATGGAAGAAGAATACTCTCTGCTTTTGTCCAATTAAGGCGAGGGAAGTGTTGAAGTGGTTGACTGGACATAAATCGTTAATTATGAAGGACCTGAAATAACCCTAAGTAAATTTTGAATATTAATTGTGGCCTAGTAGTTCACTTAGTATTCAACTAGATGACATGGGCTTAGGGTCTTTGTTGGTTAAGTCAAACTTAATAATAGTTGAATTAATGACCCAGGCTTGTGGCTTTGCTGATCTATATCAAAATTAGTTTTTAATATTAATCAAGTTTTTAATCAAATTACTTACTAATTAGTAATACAAATTGCCTTGGTATGTGCTACCATTGCTCAAGAGGAGTGAAAGTTTAGCTATTTTACAGACAAGTCAGAGGAAACACTGCCTTGAAATAATTATCAGTTAAACACTGACCACAAGGCCAAACTGAATTACCGCAGAGCCCTATAGTTTGTAGACCCTCTGAAATCTAAATTGTGATCCACTGGTTATATGGTGATGTGAGGCGAGGTGTCATGGGTAAGGTGCAGTTAACATTGAACCCTATAAATCTCTTTAAATTTTATACAAATAAAAAACGATCTTTTAGCAAAACAAGTTGATAGTATAGTATACAAGCTTTTTGTCATATTAAATCGAGGAATTACTTGGTATTAGGAAGATTAGGGCAGGTAGCCGTTGTACAAGTAAATGACAGGAGAGTACAGCCTTAAAGTGTTTTTTATAAGGAGTTTATATCTTAATACTATCACCATCAGGTTCATTTTCTTCCTACAATATGAGTTTGAAACTCCAATTTATCTAAGAAAAAGAATCAGACCATTTGCAGTAGGTAAAAACTTCACCAGGATATGAGTATAGATCTTGGCTTGGAATGCTTGGAGGTTTGCCAAGAAAAAAACTACCAGATCTTCCATATAATGATGTTCCTAAGCAAATAAATTTACTCTCTTTTCACCATTGACAATTTTGCTTACCTCTAAAATCATTTAGGGACAAAAATATATTTAGGATTACCACTCAAGGAGCTGTATCCTGAGTGAAGACTCTTTGGCCAAGAAAAGTAAAACTTATAATCTAACACTCAGGAACTTCAAGTCTCCTGGCCTCAAAATTAAAGGAAGAATGATATAACAACCCTTCCGTCCTGACAGGAGCATCAAAAGTAAGGGCACAGCGCTGGAGATAATCTAACATTTCAGTAATGGTAGTATTGAATCTAAGATGGTAGCATGGTCTGATACAATTCTATGTGATGCTCACAATGTGTGGCAGAAAGCGATCTTCCTCTCATAATGACTCAGAACTTGTTTCTATACATCACTTGAGCCTCATAGTAAAACTTTTAGTGAAGGATAACACTTCCTCGCCAACTTTAAAGTTGATTGATAATAAGGCGTTTTCCATCTTATCATCCATTCCTCTCCGTCAAACTCATCAGTAATAATATTTTTGGCACAATATATGACATGCCAACTTCAGTTATTTGTAGCAATACAAACCCTTGGAATAGGAATTCCAAAATTCATTATGGTGCCCAGTTTACTATGTTCATTGGTGTTTCCCATTGTAATTTTAAATAAACATAAAAAGTATGAATATTTCCATGCCTATCAAATCTGGGCAAGTTGACTGGGTTCACTGAAGGGGAGGCCACCAAAGTAACTTGAGGGTCAGAGTTAATGAAAGAGGTGGCTGCCATGGCCAAGCTAGCTATAGTAGCTGATATGGGTTCAGCATTTAATACATTTGGCACAGTAGACCCAACTTTTTCCATAGAATCATCAGAATTAGAAGCCAAAAAATCTGCTTGGAACGAGCATGTCTAAACTTACAAGTGGCGCTCCTAAGATTTTGGCAGAGTTAATTTATTACGCTAGTAAAGTGTTGTCATTCTGCCATAAATTATTGGTCATCCTTCTCCTATTTCTGGATAGACTTGAACAATTGAAAATTTGACCCCCTTACCTCCTGTCCTTGAGATTAGTCTAGGATGCACAAAGTCTTCATCTACTGATATATTTTGGTGTTAGCGGTAACTAGTTCCTAAGCTGGTGCATTTTGAAATAAGGCCTCAGAAAACTGGCCATGATGCTTGTACTTGGCTGTGCATTATCATATTCTAGTTCCTTGTAAAAAATAAAAGGTGTGTCGTCCCACCAATCATCATCAAAGTATGACATTGTAGTGTTTTTTATAGCAGAAAAAAGAGACCCAAAAGCGCCCCCTGTAGTGGGCAACAAATGTTTTGACTTGTGCTGAGGCTCAATTACAACTACACAAGTTGACTACTTTTCATGATAAAATAGGGAGAGCTTATGGAGACAATAACACTAAAATCAGAATATAACTATATTATTATCAAAGTATCTTTATTAAGCATCTTAAGTAAGCTAGATGAAAAGAAAGAACCCCTACATTTTTTCATTCCAATAATAATAAACTATGCTTTTAGAGTACCAAATGGTGCATAGTTATTCCGGAAGGTTGTAGAACTCATTGGCTTGGATTTTGGGGGACCAAACCCTTGACAATTAGTTTACACTGGTGGGGAAAGGGAGGAGACATAAAATAATAACAAAGAATTTGGCTTATGACGCCATAAAGCCTTACAAATTTAAAGGCATTAATTTTAGGGGATATTGCTGGTGGGGTGGTAAGGATTCAATCCTCAGTTGCTAATCTTATTGTGTCTCAGAGTGAATTGATAACAAATTGCTACTATCAATTATTAGCAACACATAAAAATATGGGCGCGTAGGCAAGTTGATCCACCATAACTTAATTTAATGGCTAGAAAGAGATGTCAAGGAAATCCACCATATCTTAATTTGATATATTAATCTTGGTGTCAAGGCCCAAGGAATTAAAACCTTAGTCTAGAATACAATTATAGATAAAGTAAAATAATTGAATGGTTGATCAGACCAAATCGCTCTAACAGATGTAAAAATATCTGGGCTCTGTCCTTACCCTATTTTGATACAATGAGTAGTTTGCTATCCTCAATATGTATGCTCAGACAATCCAAATGACCATATCATATTTATCATTAGGGTTGCAGAACTGAGATTACCTGTAAACACATCTGTAATGGGTGAATTAAAATGTTGGGCAAATGCTGCAATGGTCAATAACACAGGGAAACAATTTTTTGCTGTTGCATGAGATTTTTCAACTGTTTCTATATATCTTTGCATCGGTAATTCCAAATATGAAGTCAGTTTTCCTGTAAATTCTCTAATTTCCATACAATCAGTCAAGACAAATTAATCTTCACCCCTGCATTATACCAAGCTTAGCTTGATGAAGAAACTTGTAAAGGCTCTGAATACTCAAAATGAATGTTTCAACACATTGTTTCTGCTTTTCCTGGTCTATCATTTGACAAAATAAAAGCAGGTGTGTTTAATTGTCCTCAAATTTGATTCCTTATACATGACAAAGAAATTGTCAGGAAGATAGATCAAAAGGAGAGAGCAGCATGGGTGTCTTTTGCAGAAGTCATTAACAACTTCCTTGATAACAAGAGGGCAGAAAACTATGTAGTTCGGTTTAAAAGATGCTAAACGCATTTTGTGATCATGGATGCAACATGAGTATTAAGGTGTACTTCCAGAATATCCATATTGATAAATAATCCAAAAACCTTGGTGGATGTTAGCGATGAGCAGGGGTACGGTTCCATCAAGAACTGAAGACAATGGAAGAGCGTTACTAAGGGTGATGGGACAAGCATATGATGGTAGGCTAATGCTGGTGCATCAAACGAGACCATCCTGAGCAAGTCCACAAATGCAAGAGTTTCAATCGCAAATTCTTGCCTGAATGAGATTTGCATGCCTCTATGTCACATTGCTGCGTTAAAAAATTAACATCTTCCATATGTATGTTTATACATTGCTATAGTCAGGAAAATTATATGTTTATATTTAATAGTGTTTATGTCATATTTATGCTCAAAAATAAGTAAAATTATTCCTTTGCATTTCAAAACTGATGCATAATTTTACGCCATTATCTGTTTTTGTGTTTAAGACTTTTCTTTTTATAATGATAACACTAGTTACTAAGATTTAATTTGAACAGCAATTTTAATAATCACACAGGAGAGATGGGCGATTTTAACAAATTACCATTAAACTGGGAGAAATCTGTATCAGGAAATGGGAAAAACGGTGCGCTGAAGGGAAAGAAACGCTCTGGAGGGGGACCAGGAACCAATGCTGCCAAGAAATTACAAACTCAGACACTGTCCAGGTTTGTGGAGTTCATCACAAAACAAAACTTATACATGGAAATCCAGTATGTTCAATCCCTATTAAAGGTAGGGCACGGGCTCCAACTTTTCCTAGGGATTGATTCTCCAACTCTGTAGGAGAGAGTGGGCGAGTAACAGGCCTCACTTTTACCCACGTGGTGTACGTTACCACCCATACCATCCACCATGGCTGGATCAATATGTGCTTTATAATGAAGAAGATGCAGATGCTGCCACAAAGGTCTGTGTCAAAATTGCCCTCCCCAAGGGCAAGCGAAATGTGTGCACCACACGCACCAGATGGAAAAAAGCAAACACTTTGTTCATCTCCTTCAACTCGCTCCCTCCCAACCTCCCTTGCAAGGTAATTGAAGAGGAGCTCTGACTTGGACTTGCCATCTATGGATAATTTAAACAACTCAAACTACAGCGGTTTTACCTGAGGCCAAAACTATGCACAGGAAAAGCAATCGCCATGATCAACCCAATCCTCAGGTGATCGCTGTAACGGACAAGTTTGTCTTGTTTTTTACATTCTGACTCAGATTTGGATTTTCCAAATCTGAGACGGATTGCTTTAAAACATTTTTGCTTTGGTCGTTTCAGGCGCTGGGTTGTGCCTCGCCTGATCTGTAGATTAAGCTTGTGCGAGGCTAATCAATAACTTGGGTGAGGTCCCCAAAGCGCTCTGCCTTTATAAGGTGCGCCAGCCCATTCTAAAGTTCACTTTGGAATTCTATGAAGACCCTAGCATTCCCCTCCTGGGTAGCATTGTCAGTTGCTCCCCAGACGAGCTCTGGTCAGTGAGCACCTTTGGTTTTTATGTTCCTGAATAAAAATAAAGGATGTTTCAGAGTTTGCATACCTCGCATACCTGTAGTCTTTTTTGAATATCTTGTTTTGAGGAAGCTTTCTCATGTTTGGGTTGGACCAACCACACATTGAACCTACATAGCCAACCACTAAGAGGTATATGTTTGGCGCTGTCAGTGCCTCAAAACTTTCCCTACTTGGTTAGGCCGCTTTGGTTGCTTGTCAGTGCACCAAAGCAATATTTAAATGAATATGGCGGCTAAAACTGGGGCTTTTCTGGTCTGTAAAATTATTCCAAAGTCACTTTGTGCTGCACACTGCTGATCCCCAGTTTGGCTGACCTTAGTGGTCACTTGGTCCGGTTTTCAAGGAACCAGCACCAGTGGGAGCCGGTGACTGATGGCCAACCCTGTACTTGAAGTGATCAGTTCAATTTCCTGGTGGGGCCTCCCACCCACCAGGGATTCAGCGGCACCAAGGGGACCTGTCCCAGCAGGGCTCCCTCACCCCATGAATGGTCCGCCCAGAAAGGGTTCAGACATCCAGCCGTTCTTGACCACGTTCCCCTCTCATGTTTTCTTTGACAAAAGCGCCTTCCCAGTCAGGATGGGAAGACTGTCGACAAAAGTACCTGGAAGGGGGCGAAACACAGTCACATGCTGGGCGTGCATCCTTGTGCCAGGTGGGCTTACTCTGACAGCCCAGTGGCAATTTGATCTCGCCATTTGTGTTTCTTCGAGGGGCCCAGAGTTTATCCAGGCTATTTTCCTGGGGATCAAGGTTACTCGCCCCAGGAAGCCCTCATCGTGGCGGCCTTCTGCTGTGGAACCCTCTTTAGGGAGGGGTTTTCCTCTAAGTGGGGGGTAATGTAATGGATGAGTTTGTATTGTTCATTACATTCTGACTCAGATTCAGATTTTCCAAATCTGAGATGGATCGCTTTAAAACATTTTTTGTTCAGTCATTTTGGGCACTGGGTTGTGCCTCGCTTGAGCTGTAGATTAGGCTTGTGTGAGCCTAATAAATAACTTGGGTGAGGTCCCCAAAGCGCACTGCCTTTATAAGGCGTGCTGCCCATTCCAAAGTTCATTTCGGAATTCTAAAAGGACCCTAGCATTTCCTTCCTGGGGAGCATTGTCAGTTACTCCACAGACAAGCTCTGATTAGAGAATGCCTTTGGTTTTTATGTTCCTGAATAAAAATAAGGGATGTTTCAGTGTATGCATACCTCATATATCTGCGGTCTTTTTTTGAGTGTTTTGTTTTGAGGAAGCTTTCGCAAGGTTGGGTTGGATCAACCACACAGAGGACTTACATAGACAACCACTAAGAGTTGAATGTTTGGCGCTGTCAGTGCCCCAAACCTCTCCCTACTTGGTTAGGCCACTTTGGTTGCTTGTCAGTGTACCAAAGCAATATTTAAATGACTACGGCAGTTGGAACTGGGGTTTTCTAGTCCATGACAGCCACAGACCTCACAAAAATCCCACGCACAGTGGGTTTCATCTCCCAGATGGGGGAGTGTCAAAGGTATTTCATGTCACACCAGAACGGCTCTGTCTATCTGCAACCACTGCAACTCATTGGGGCACAAGGAACATGCATGCCCTGAGAAGGAGGGCATTTTGGCCCCAGACTTCTGTGACAACGTCATGGATGAAGATGAAAAAGACTTTGCCAAAATAAATATACCAATCACACCTTCCTCTGGGGAGAGATTGGGAAATCCATCCTCATAGACCCAGTATCACCCAAATTACGCAAAATGGTACAGAAGGCCCACAAACTGGCAGCAGCCAAGTCTGCATCACTTGTAGCCTCCTCCATTGACCCCAGCCAAATTCAAGAGGACATAGAGGAAATCAACCGAGCCAACCAATCAGAGCAGAATGCCCAAGATGAGGTGGACGTGAAGGAAATTAACCAAGCCACACAATCAGAAAAGAATTCCCAAGCTGAAAATTTTCTTGACAATTTGACTAGATCACCACATGGTATCAATCAAGTGAGCTTAGAAGGACAATTCAGCTCCACTATGGGCGAAAATATGTGACCCACATCTTAAAAATTTGAACCCCACAACCACAGAAAACAATCAGCTCACTGCACTGAACTACCATGAGTCACGAGTGGGAAAATACAACTCAAACCCTAAAAACTGCAAGACAAATGCAAAATCAGCACAGGGTAAGGGTTTGGAAAATGACAAAGAGTGGACTGACCCAGTGACACAGAGAAAGTTCCAGGCAATGAAGGGTGGGTTAGGTCCAGATGGCCCTCCCAACTGCTCCTGAGGCGCTTCGGGAACCTCAGTGTCAACAGGGATGCTAAACATCGTGGGATCCAGGGCTCAAGCATCCTAAGCCAAAAGCTGGACTTCCTGTAAAAACTCCCTGTAGATATCTTGGCCATCCAAGAAACCCTTTGTCTACAGGGGGAAGAGGAATTTTGGTCAGCCAGGGTCTCACCATCCCTATTGGTATGGACGTCCCACTGTGTGGTTGTCCAAAATAACAAAAAATTCGAAATCACTAGCTCCTCTTCATATCTGCACAGCCGCATCATGGTACCAACAATTGCAAGCTAAGAGTACACAATCTCAATAGCATGCATCAATGCACCGTGCACTACAACTGAGAGGAAATAATTCCTCAAAACCGTCCCAACACTCACCCTCCCACCAGATACCATCCTTTTGGGCGACTTTAACAGCTGGGATAACCCCAACATGGACCAATGGTCTAAACCCAGAGGATGCCTCCTGGGGCACATCGAATTTCATGCAATGAAGACATCCCTTGGCCTGCACGATAACCTCCCCCCAGGTCACCACTCCTTCCCCACATGATCCGCCCCCAACATACATGAGGGAACGCTCATCTCAATGAGCTTCATCGACTTCACCCTCAACTCAAAAGCCCAACGTTCAAACATCTCCAACTTCTCAACAAAAAGATCAATTTCTCTGACCATCAACTCGTTATGGTGCAGCTTTTGCCAACCTGAACTCCCACACAGGCGTCGACCTGGAGGAAGCTACACCCAGAAAACAAAAAATTTACTAAAATACCCAACTGGGTCAAACATGAGGCCATGAATCCAAAATTCACAATCCCATTCATATTGGACCCCAACAAAACCTGGAAAATTTCAAAGCTGTACTAAAAAATAAAACTCGCCATCTCACCTCACATAAGTATACCATGACACAGCCACAATTAAGCGCACCTTAGTGAAACTGGACCACCTTGAGCTCAACACCCCAAAGTCCAGCTATATCCCCAACTGGAGGCAAAACGGATGTAAATATCCGCCCACCTAAACGCCCTCATCTTTGAATACCAGCACTGAATCAAAGTATTGAGAAAAGGTAAGTTCATAAATGAAGGCAAACCCTACTCATGTACTTCTTCTGCTAATTCCACTACCACGGCAACAAGCCTGCATGAACACAGGACCGCAAAGATGATGGCACTGTGGCAACTGACCCAGCGGAGATCAAGGCATAAGTACTGTTGGGAAGTTGATATGACTGGACAATATGCTACCCATACTGATGGATTGGAGGGGGAATCTGGACGAGTCAAGACTAATGAAAAGAAGTATACATATAATAGTCGATTAAAATGTCAACCAATTGGTGAGAATGGGGGATTATGCCGAGATTGCAATAGATGAGAGTTTTGAATAAAAGGGGAAAACAAATAGAAGACACCAAGCTGAGGATTCATCCAGCTTGGGGAATCACAATATAAAGAGTTGCACAGAGGATTGAAGGGGGTCGGTCAGAAATTAGGCTGTTGCAGAATGGTCTGCATATTAGTAAAACAATAAAGGTCGGAATAAGGGGCGTTAGCTCCATAAATATTTTATTGAGTTTATTATATAGTCAGTGATCTTCATATCATCCGATTTGGTTGCTCAGTGGCTCATACCCTGTGCAAACCAACTCAGCGGAATCAAGACTATACGCCAAGAATTAACAGTGGTGCTCACTACAGGGGGCCATTGGTCAGCTGTAGTTATTCAACGCTGTGAATACGATTATGAGCCCTCATTCATTATGTCATCATTATATCAGATTCCACATGCGTCATGCAGAAGAAATACAGGAGGCATCTAATTATGATCTAATATCATTCACTGTGACTGAACTGGGTAATGATAAAGTTGTGATTAATCTGCAACTAGAAAACTGCCCTGAGCTGACAGCTGACCAACAAGTGGACTATGCTAGCTTACAGCATGGCCATATATGGAGTACCATAAGAAGGGTCCTCTTGTGCCTACAAGCAGTGGAGCTGCAGTTGCACGAGGAGAGGGAATATTGTCAGGAGCTACAAAATCAATATGTGTCACTGCAACGGGAATTACAGGATGGGCGGTGTAGATGTCATTTGGTTAAAGTGGAGCATCTGATCAATGAGCATTTTGCGGAGTATGTCAGAGCTGGGGGAATGGTGCAGTTAGTGGCAATTTGGGGGATGAACGCTATGAATCCACTAACAAATATCCTTCAAGTGATGGAATGTATACCCCATATGACTCCACTTCCTTTGAGTTCATCACAACAGATTTGAGCTCAACCAACTGGCGGTATAATAATTCACAAGGGGGTGGTACCCTTAGTTGCTCTGGAACTAATTTGCCTGATCCTTGCTGCAGAAGTCTGAAGTAAGGCGAAGCTGTGCGAATCGAGAACTTACCTCCTTTTAGTCATGACAGTAATCTACATGGTTACTTCAAGTGATTCAAATTTGCAGTGGAAGGAGTTTATGATCGACAGAAAGCAAAACCGTTACTGTCTGCTCTTAATGTAGACAGCGCAAATCAAGTACTTGCTACCTCCCAAACAGCTTAATCCTATAAAGAAATTAAGGCGATAATTCTCCAGCTGTTTGGGGGTGCAACCAAGATGGCCCAACGGAAAGCTGACTTTATGACTATAAAAGTTCATCAAAATGAGACCCTGTCAGATTTTGCTGAACATTTCTCGGAGGAAGCACATGTACTAATTGGAGCTAACCTTTTATCCGCCAAGGATGTTGGTATTGTGATGACAGCGGCTGTCAAACCATATTGGGAACTATCTAATGCTATGTCTCACATGTTGAACAAAGAGGCAGGACTTATTCAAATTTTGAATACTTTACGCTGACTCTCTGCCACGAACAGCGCCTCTATATAGCCTGGCAACCCTCTGTTATCCCCGCACCAAAGACTTCAGAGTATGAACTACAGCAACTACGCTATCAACCGCCAGAACATATTTGTTCGTCATATAGATTTGTGAATCCTTTTCAGCCTAGATATGATATGTGACTCAGACTGCCCTTGGAAACATACCGTTAATTTTCACACTGGTCCTTCAGCTGCATGTTATATATTTGAACCTTACATGAATACTTGCTTCCAATGTGGCTGGAGGGGGCATTATGTGGCAAACTGCCCTAGCAAAACATGAGTTTATGCGTTACCAACCGAGGAGCCCCACAGGGAAAAGCTTGAGCAGAGTAGAGATGGGGACGCTCTACCTCTTCTATGTCTAATCCACTTGTACCTAACGAATCCCCAGCACCTAATTGGGAAGGATCCAGAACTCAATCAGATGAATTACTAAACCAACTTTTTCCGTCGGGGATCCATGCTTCTGGTTCCAAACATATAAATTTACCCTCAAGCTCTGTGTTTTTCCAGGAAGCGCCAAAGCCATATGCGTGGCAGATCTTGGAACAGACTGGCAAAAGTATCGAGGATCCTCTGATGGCTTCTACTTCTTTGGTAGGAGTCCACACCGCCATTCCAGTGGGAAAAATCATCAATGAGTATCCTCAGGTCGGCAAGAGCATCTCCTCTTTCTTAAGTAACATTAAGCTCTTAGACATACACGCAATAAACACTGATGGTTCCTCTTACTCGGAATGTACTTATTGTGACATTTTTGTTCAAAATACAAAAATCCGCGCTATCATTGATACTGGAGCCCTCTGTGAACATAGTCTCTACCCGGTTGAGTGGCTAAGCTTCTGCTCAAACTAGATGTGGACCATCGAGTAGTATATGGAACCGTGGGGATGCATAGCACTGTATCTGAAGGTGCATATAGTGCGTCGCCCTTAAAATCTGAGTCAGTCTGGGATTCCGCCCCAGCGATGGTTCTGCCAAACAACAACTATGACATGCTAATTGGTGCAGCATTTATGAGGAAATTTGGTGTTGTGGTAAACATGCCAGAGGAAACAGTTAATAATTTGGACTTCAGATTCCTGTTTATTTTACCTCGTGTGGAATCCCAACAGACTTGTTCCGCTCTAGTCAAATTAACGTGCATACAGCGACGGAGTAATTTCCCATTCAGTATCAACAACTGAAGCGACAGACCAGGGTCCTCCCCAACCAGATTTATGAATACAAAGGGATTTCACTTCGAACAGCAAGCGATTGTAGCATACCCTCTGGATACAAATGCATAGTAGGGACTGAGCTCAAAATTGATGTCCCAAAAGGGCTTTTAGTGAAATCATGGCGCCTTACCAACACTCTCGGCTTGAGCCACATGTGGCTCAGGGTTTCTGCTACCTGGGAATGGAGAAGTGAAAGTGCTTCTCGCAAATTTACAAAAAGAGACCATAACAATCCGGCGGCACCAAGTGGTGGCGTACTTACACTTTTCCCCTATAGAAGAGGTCCGCTGTATCCATGATTTTGGCTCGTGGGAGGATCTCAGATTGCCAACAAGCTCTCCACGCGGCGTATTGACCGTGGTTCCACGGGAAGCGATGACTAGGTTATAAATTGAACAACAAGAACAGGCTATGGTTTTATTTGAAAAGTATTAAAATATTTTTGCACATGATGGTCAAGATTTAGGGTGCGCTCAGGGGGTGGTACATCATATAGATACCGGGGATCACCCTCCCATTCGATTAAGACCTATTAGACGTTCTAAAGCAGCAGAGGAAGTTGTTTCTGATGCGGTGGATAAACTTATACTGCAAGGGATGTTAGAGCCATCAAATAGTCCATGGGCATTACCGGTGCTCATAGTAAAGAAAAAAGATGGCTCAAATTGGGTGGTTATCAACTATTATAAACTCAATAACATAACAAATGAAGGATTCCTACCCTCATCCAAGGATTGATAATGCATTAGACCTAATGGGAGGAGCTTACTATTTCTCAGCAATGGATCTGATCTTGGGGTATTGGCAGATCAAATTGCCATCAGTGGAATGGGAAAAATGTGCTATCATCACATCAAAAGGATTATTCCAGCCTACTCGCATGCCACAAGGGTTGTACAATGCCCCGGCTATGTTCCAGCATGCCATGGATATGATTCTAGGTGATTTAAAGTTGTTCTGCGTTTTAGTTTATCTTAATGATATCAACATGTTCTTGCGGATGTTTACTAAAAACCTTGGCCATTTGGAACAAGTTTTTTGACGCCTCGCTGCCGCTAATATCAAAATCAAGCCTCAGAAGTGCCATTTCTCTAAAGAACAATAGGAATATCTTGGGTTCGTCATGGATTTAGAAAGGCTTAAACTGCAGCCAGCTAAGGTGGAAGCGATAAACAAGATGACCCACCCAGGTAGTAAGTGGGACATTCAAGTGTTTCTGGGGATGGTCAGGTACTACCGCCAGTTCATTCCCAATTTCAGTTGTATCAGGGTCCCACTTTTCAAGTTGATAAAGAAAAACGCTTCTTCCAATTGGATGGAATGATGCCAGAACGCTTTTACCGTATTGCACACCGCGTTAGCAAGTGCACCCATATTATAATATCCCAACTTCAACAAACAGTTTATAATGCAAACAGATGCTTCTCTCTCCGCTATAGGGACAGTATTATCTCAGCAGGATGACGATGGCGTAGAACATCCTGTCGCCTTCTGTAGTTGAATTTTGAGCTGTCACATACAAAACTATACCATCACTGAGCGAGATTGTTTAGCGGTAATTTATGCTTATAAACAGTTTCATGTATACTTGCATGGGGTACTATTACAGGTAATGATGGACCATGCTTCCTTGCATTGGTTGCAGAATCTGCGTGAACTGGAAGGGCAACTCGCACGCTGGGCACTAAAGCTCTAAGCATATGATTTTGAGATTGTACACCATCTGGGAGCAAAACAGCAAAATGCGGATTGTCTCTATAGGCTGCCAACATTCGCTATCACAGCAGATTTAGCTGACATAATTTATGAGAAGATGGTGGTAAACAAATACCAGGATGAGCCGCCGCATGTGATCAAGGTATTAGATGGACTTAGGGTGGATACTTTCCTACGTGGGGGAGAACTATATAAGCGGATTATTGACATGAAGTTAAGTTTCCCTAAACCTTCAGCCAGACCTGCAATAATTATGGATGCTCATCGGGCTGTAGGTCATGGAGGATTGTGGAAAACACTGGAGACGTTGCAACCCTGATAATACTGGGAGAGCATGCATTACGATGCATTGGAAATGATTAGTTGTTGTCATCAGTGTCAAGTGGAAAAACCATTCCACAAGAAAACCACCTACTAGCTGGTTAAACCCCGGTTCACCTAGCACACCGTTTCTATTGATGTAGTGGGACCTCTGCCAACTAGTACCAATTGATCCAAGTATATTATCATCGCCATAGATCATCTGACTTGACGGGTGGAGGCCAGGGCCATCACCAATTTGGGTGCGGTTACTAGTGCCAAATATCATGGAGTGTGTTGTACAGCGACACAGCTGCCTGCAATTCATTTTAATAGATAATGGAACCAATTTCACTTCGCACATTCTGCTGAAGTTGAAGAGTTGATGGCGATCCATAGGGTTTTGACCACCCCATATAATCTAGAATTAAACAGAATGGTAGAGCGGGTTTATGGAACCTTATTGAACATACTTCATAAATTGGTAAATGATTGACCCTCGGAATGGAGCACCCTTCTACCCACAGCTGTGTTTTTGTATAATATCAGCTATCATTTGTCCACTGGTAAGAGCCCATTACAGCTGATGTATGGTCGACATCCATCTTTGCCTGCTTTAATTTATTCGTGTGTAGAGGATACTGGTGGAGTGGACTAACAGCGATATAGAAAAACTCTTACAGTACATTGATCAAGCTGTAATTGGAAGCCTACTCTATCAGTTTGCTAAAAAGATTCGCAACCAGGCAGCTGATCAGAATCGACAAAGCAGACTTCCGCTGTACTCTATAGGGGACCATGTTTTATTCCATGATCAGCACGGTTTTGGGAGGAAAAACAAGCTTTCCAGCATCTGGGTTAGTCCGTTTGAGATAATTGAGAAGACTGGCATGGATGTTCACACCATCAAGGAACCTGTTGGGGGTCAGATCATCAACTGAGTTCACACGAATTTCCTTTGAGCCTACATACAATAAGAGCATATTGTCCAGTCAAAGAAGGGGGAAATGTCAGGAAGTTGATATGACTGGATGGTATGCTAACCATACGATGGATTGTAGGGGGAATCTGGACGAGTTAAGACTAATGAAAAAAAGTATACAAATAATAGTCAGTTGAAACGTTGATCAATTGGTGAGAATGGGGGATTATGACGAGATTGTGATAGATGAGAGCTTTATATAGAAAGGAAAAAGAATAGAAGACACCAATCCAAGGATGCATCCAGCTTGGGGAATCGCAATATAAAGAGTTGCACAGAGGATTGAAGGGGGTTTGTCAGAAATTAGGTTGTTGCAGAAAGGTCTGCATATTAGTAAAACAATAAAGGTCGGAATAAGGGGCGATAGCTCCATGTGAAAAAGTTTGTTAGTTTTATTGAAGAATCGGCGATCTTCATATCATCTGATTTGGTTGCTCAGGGCTTTTACCCTGTGCAAACTATCTCGGCGGAATCAAGACTCTACGCCAAAAATTAACAAGTACACCTCTACTACACTGAACTATACTGTAACACCCCAACTGACCCCCAAAAAAATCAAAGTTTTAAACACACCGCCAGAAAATAAAGTGAACTGCTGGACTGTAAACTCATAAAACTAATAATACAGGAGGAGCTCTGGGACTCAGTCCGCGGTGCACCATCTATGAAATGCCCAGGCCCTGATGGGATACCCTACAAAAACTACAAAAAAACTTAAAGCAAATCGCCCCCTCCTCTTGGCATCAATGAACTAGTGCCTGCTGTAGACGCACCCATTACCTGGTGGCTAAGACTCCTATGTCATAACCCAGTTTAAGAAGGGCTACAAACTAGACCTGGCCACTGGCACCCAATTGCACTCTTTAACACTGACAAAAAACTACTTACTAAATTTTTAGCCAGCAGATTAGGCGCAATACCTCTAAAGTCGTGTCGCCCAATCAGTTTGGGTTCATACCAGGGCGTTCAATCTGGACCAATATACATTATATCGTTAACATATGCAAGTACAAAGCAACTGGAGCCCTAGTATTCCTAGACCAGGAGAGGGCATATGACCGTGTTAGTTGACCGTACCTGAAGGAATGCCTAAGCGACTTTAAACTCCAACCCAGATACATAAACTGGGAGATGCTCCTTACAGAATCCGCATGTATGGATGTATGCGTCCCTGGCCTCCTAATTAACAAGATCACACCACATATAGGGCTTATTCAAGGGGTCCCCTCATCCCACTGCTGTATAACTTCAGTATTGATCCACTCCTTTGCGTCGCTGACTCACGCCTCATGGTCATAACAGCACAAAGCAACCAACATCAAGAAACTTGCTTTTGCGGATGACTGTGTGAGAGGTATAGCTAACAACAATGATGCACGACAGTTGGAAAACACCCTAGAGGAATATATCATTGTGAGCAACACGTCGCCCAACAAAAGAAAAACGGAAAAATCCTCTTAGGCGAGTACACTAACAACAGGCCACAACACCCAAACCTCACAGCCCCCACAAAGGAACAACCCACTAATCCTACCCTTCTCATCACCTCCTGAAACCAACCCTGTCCGCCACCTTGATTTATGGCTGGAAACAGGGGGTATGCCAATAAGGCAATTGAGAACAATCTACTACAGCAGGTGTCCAACTGCTTCGCCTCCCTCAAGGGGAGATCCTCAGGAATAACAGGGCGAGTAACAGTTGCCAGCTCTCTCACCCTCTCGATGCAGTGGTTCCCCACCCACGCAATCTACTTCTCACCTACATTCATATCCTCAATCCGCGCACTTATCCAGGGATGGCTGTGGCCTGGGTCCCAGTCACCTGTATGGGTGGAGACACTCTTCGGCCCATGCTCCAGTATAGACATGGTCCTAATAGACTTTGAGGTCCACGCCAACTGCATATTGGGCACCTGGATAGAGTAAGTTCTAGCCCCAGACCTCCCGCAACAACACTGGTCCTGAGCGTCGAGGGCCAACTTTTCACAGGCGCTCAAACTATCTAACCCACACAAACCGTCCAGCCTGCTCACAAACCTTGCAAACCACCCAACGCAGTGGTACCACATGGAACCCCCTCACCTTAAACGCCTCCTTCACACCATTTTGCACATAGGGTGGGCCGTCACTCTCACAGGCACTAGTCAGGGAACGGAAAAGCCCAGAGCTCACTTCACGCTAAGGAAACCAGAGGACCGCACCCAGAGGGGCACACACAATGTGGCCCTATTCATCGCGAGAATTGACTACCTTGAATGCTTTAGACATTCAATACAATCTCACAGCACAGAAGGAAATATGGAGGCTAACACATCATCCGCTCCTCCAGCCAAGGGTAAGAGCCAACACTGGCGTTGCCTCAGAAGAACCTACAGAACAGCAGTTCGCTCCAACTCTCTTCATGCAGCATGTGCAGTGTGTTGAGGGGATGGCACCCTGCACCACGTCCTCAAAGCATGCCCCCCATATAGAGCCATATGGTGGGAAGTTGCGCATCTGTTAAGAACCCAAAATGACCAGGAGCTGTCATTTTCCAAAAGCCTCCTCGCACTAAAACTTGAATTTCCAATATCACTCACGCTCCACTCTGTGATAGTCGCCATTGCACTGTGGACAATCCACACTGTAGCACTGGATGTTTTCAAGGGAACCGTGCCCATCATTTGTGGGATAATCAGCATACTTCACCTACAACAACTAAAACACTTTCAAGCCTGACTATATGGATACATGTGGCTGAAGCAACAACTTATTGAATCAAGTTCCGAGTCTAGTTTCTGCATACAGACCCCTTCCTCCACACCTGCTCCATACCAGGGGAAACCCCTTTGGAGTAAGGCATTCAACCCCCCTATACCTGGCGGTCCTGCTGGCAACAGGGGTAGCTCGTCTACTCTGGGGCGTATAAATCTCGCTATACCTCACCTCCTCCTATCCCATTACATATATCAATATTGTCCATCCCCTGGTCAGCTTACCTTGGATAAATAAAATACATAGATTTGTTTTTAAATGACTTATATTATCACCATGAAGGTGATTAAAATAATATTTTATATTTTTAAGTTGAGATACAAGCTGAAAATTTGAAGGTTTTACATTAACGTGAAAAATTGGTAAAAATTGAATTGCAAAAAACTGTAGCTTGCAGAGAAAAACCAATTTCAGATCTGAAATTAGCGCACCCAAATTAGTTAAGAACATGTATTTTTATCAATGCAACAGAAATTTTGTTCCCCTGTGTATCATTAATCACATCCTACCCTTGGGACATGTCAAACTATTAGTGCTAAAACAGTACATAGCTTGTATTGTATGTTATTTGACATGGCACATGGTGTAGTCCACATGATGTAACCACAAGTTCAAAAAAGCACCCTCATTTATTGCCTCTCATATACTATATTTAAACCAATATTCCTAAAATACCATTTTTGGATTTTTGTAAGAAAAACTAAATTTCAAGAAAACTGGGTGCCCAGAGCCAGAGGAATGGAAGCTGAGAATGATCTTTGGGATGGCTTGGTTCTTCAAAATGGCTGGAGAGAGGCGATAGCGTAGCACTTTTTCTTCTTCAGGGTTTGGTGTTATGCACTATCCTGGGTTACAATACAAATTTTATAAATATGCAAAGAGAAATAGGTTAAATTTTTCAAGGAAATAACGATAACCTTTATTGTTAAAAGCTATATTTATCTATAGGATTAGTAGGTGCCTTGTGATAAATTGGGCGCTCAAGTCTCCTTAATTCAGGACCTTTACTTCTTATTCACTATGAGGGCCAAGCTGTGGCCTTACTCTTTTATTAGACTTGGGATTGAAAATCTCCCACCGTGTAAGGGCATCCAGATGGTAACCGCTGGCTTGAAATGAAGTCTCATCTCATGACAATTTCTGAATCTCTTTAACTAACTCTTGCCTGGTTAAAGGTAAAGGCTCATTTGTTAACAATCATTTTGGTTCTATAAGGCTTGAACCTTTCATACGAAAGTTGATCATTTTATAAATCTAAACCCAAGATGATTCAGGCCATTTTGGAGTACAAACTCTGACATTACCCCCCTCAAGATCCTAGTGGAGGGGGACATAAGTGCGCATGAACCTAACAGTATGTGGATGACTACTGTGACTTGAATGACATCAGCTATGGAGTATTTGGAGCCAGCCTTATAGATTATGTGGTAGGGTCCTAACCAGGAAGTATCTAACTTAATCATCCAACCACCAAGGTGGTGATGGTAGAATAATACAAGTTCCCCAATGTGGAATAAGGGGAGATCATGATGTATAGCATTTGACCAAGTAGCTTCCTTGGTGATGGTAGTGACAATCCCTTGAGTGGCTAGCACTTGCAAACTAATAATATTTATCAGCGAGTACTCTCATCATCAATTCAGAAGTACTGTGAAAGGCAGATTCTATTAAAGGCTGGACGCTGATAGGCAGTCAAGTACCCTACCATTAATTGCCTGGAATGGGAACACTTTGATCACTTAGTAGTAGCTGATCCAATAGGATTTAAAGCGGTTGGCAGGTAGTGATTCCATCAGCTGGGGTCCATGGCAGCCATTTTAAAGAGAATAGAGACTATGTGCCATTTCCCGCGTGACAATACTGCTAATAAAAGGGTTATAAGGTGCAGTAAAATTTTGGTTAATACTAGATAAGAAAGTTAAAACTTGGACAATGTGGGAGGTGAAATTTAACCTAGTGTCCGATAATAAAGCCCTGGAGCACCCATGTTGCGTAAAAATAGAGCAAAACAAGAATAAGGTAGTAAAATTTCTTTCTCGTTGCAAACACTTTTACAACCTATTCAACTCAAGACTAAATCTAGTTTGATAATCTCACAGAGGAGATTAGTCTGCGCCCATGTCTGGGAGCAGTTGGGCAAGCAAGACAAGAGGAGCAGGCAGAAGGCCCGCAGCCTCTAACATTTGAAAACGCCCCGGAGAATCTGGCGGAATAGACAAAAATCTCAAAAAACTGGCGGTCACAATTTCACCAGAGATACTCACGTGGCAAGCACGATGCAACCAGTACATCAACATGCCACACTCCCAGCCACTTTTGTCGGTAGAATTTGGAGTCTGTGTGTATCTGGACATCCAAAAAATGGCCTTATGAGAAAAATTTTGTGAAGATGTACACAAAATTTTCCCGACCACAGTGTACGTTGCACCTCACTCCATGTCATACGGTTGGCTGGACCTAGGTTTCAAAAGCAAAATAGCAGCAGACGAGGCTGCAGTGGTGTGCATAGTGGTCGACCTCCCCAAAGGGCAATGTGTCATCAAAACCAAATGCACCAGATGGACAAAATCAAACCAAATTTTCCTCACGTTTGACTTTTTGCCTACTATGGTAAAACGTGACATTTTGGAGCAACACCTGAAAGATGGTCTCGCCGTATACAGCGAAATACAATCTTTCAAAATGTAACGTTTCACGCTGATGCCACACCTGTGCACCGGCAAAGCCATTGCAGTTCTGACCCCAACTGAGGAGATCGCGAAGGACCTAACCCAGATCCCACACTCCACCTTTATTGACATCGCAGGGCATACCACCCACCCATTCCAGGTAACCGTGGACAGCGCGCCCCCCATTTGCACCCACTGTGATGCGTTCGGCCATAAGGCGCACGCATGCCCCATCAAGGAGGGCGTCACATTCCAAGAGCACCCCTTGGTGGCCATGGATAGCGGAGAGGCGCACTACGAACCAACTGCAAGCACCAAGGAGGCTTTCCCATGGGGAGAACAAGGCTGCTACCTGTTGGTAAAGCCCATCTCCCCGCAGGAGTGGAAGAAGGCCAAGAAGGCCTGCAGGGCCACGGCCAATGAAGCGGCCAAAGTCACCACTGCTATCCCACACTCCCAATGCCAGGAGGACATTGAAACCTTCACAGCGGAAGCAACTCAGGAATCCATCAACCAATCAGATTGGGAGGCCCATGCCAAGTGGGCCACTCAATCTGAGGATCCAATGGGAGATTTGATCTCACCCAATCACTGCACCCAAGCTCCAGTCAAAACTGACTTGGGCCCTATCCCAACTGAAAATTTTTTTTGCCCCGCTCACAGTGCACCGAACTTATCCGCACCGCAAAAAATTTGTCTGATGTCGGGAAAACAAAAGTGAAAGTCAAAGCCAACGCGACTCTTTCCACAAAAATTAACAAAAACCCTGATAGCGTTGCTGCTAACACCTGCACTGCTGTGAACGCCCGTGGGGACCTTGAAGAGGCTGGTGGGCCCGGGGCCCACCCCTCACACCTAAGGTGCAATGGGGGAAACCTTCACTCTAGGGATGCTGAATATCGCCGGACTCAAGGCCTCCCGTCCTAGGATAGGAAACTGAGTTTTTTACAACACAATTTACCCGTGGATATCCTGGCCATCCAGGAGTCCCACTGTCCATGAGGTTCCAAGGAAGCTTGGAAAACAATGCTCCTCCCATCCCTTTCCTTTTGGTCGAAGCACTGTGGGGTGCTAATTTGGAAAAATAATTTTTTCAATTCACATCCTCAGAAACATTCCTAAATGGCCAAGTGCTCGTCGTCACCTTCTCATGGGCTGATGTTGCACATGCAATCGTCAACATCTACACCCCAAATGGTGCACACGAGCATTGGGAATTTTTCTCGTCAGTCAAATCCCTCCTGCTGCCCCCTGATTCTTTCCTAGTTGGTGACATGAACTGTTGGCTAACCTCACCAATGGACCGGTGGCCACCCTCACCCCACGCCCCACAGGGTCACGTAGAACTACGTGTTCTAAAAGCCACCCTTGGGTTAATGGATGCGCTGCTGTGACATGCCCCACTGCTCGAAAACATGACGCGTCCCCACGTCCACAACGGCCAATTAAGGTCCATGACCCGCATCAACCTTATTCTAATGCTGGCAAAATTCCAACCCCACATCTCCCACCTCAAAACAACGAAAATGGAATTCTCTGACCACCAACTGGTCTCGATAACATACCACTTACCTGTCACAGTTGCAAAGGCCCCACATTGGTGCAAAATCTGCCCCCCAAGCTCGCGTCGCCAGGATTTTCCACGTGGGTGGAAGAGGCAACTTTGGTAAAATTGTTTGTTGCACCGTTTTGCGTGGACCCCATTTCCACATGGGCAACTTTCAAAGAGGACACCATCCGCCACTATCACCATCTCTCCTCCAGATGCTCATGAGCCACATCGGCAGTTATTTCATGCACTCTGGCAGAATTGGCCCACTTAGAGTCCAACATTCCAGCCACAGGATACAGCCCTGCAAGGGGCTGGAAGTGGGCGTAGGCAGCTGCCCACCTCAATGCACTCGAAAGGCAACACAAACATTGGGTTTGTGTCCAATACAGGGCCACACGCATCACTAAAGGCGACAAGTGCACTGCATACTTCTTTAAAAAAGTTTTTCGCACCACGCTAGAGCGTGGCCTGCACACAGGTGTGAAGCTCGGATAATTCCATTGTGGATATGCCAGCTGAAGTGGCAATCGAAATGCAACAGTATTACTCCGAGTTCTACCGCTCTGACCCAATTCAGCCAGCTGAAGTGGCAGAATTTCTTGACTGAGCCCACATCTGCTCCATTTTCTGATACCCAGAAATAATGAATTAAATTACTCCAAACAAATTATGGACAGCCATTCGTGGTGCGCCAAACCGAAAATGCCCAGGCCCAGATGGCATTCCATATGATTTCTATAAAAGAAATTTCAAATATATATCCCCACTACTTCTTGCTTCACTTAACCAGAGCCTTTTGGAAACGCGCCTCCTACCAGGAAGACATGAGGCCTTTACTGTCACACTCTTCAAGAAAGGGGATAAGCTTGACTTAGCCAACTGGCGCCCCATTTCTCTAACAAACACAGACACCAAAATCTAACCAAAATCATGGCTAACCGTTTAGGGACTGTAGCATCTGCCAACATCTCCCCAGAACAATTCAATTTCATCCCCAGAAGGTCAATTTGGGATAATGTGCACTCTGTGGCTAGTGTATGTCAGTCCACAGCCTCTGGGGCACTTGTATTCTTGGACCAACAAATGGCCTATGATAGAGTAAACTGGGAATACCTTAGGGCCTGCCTCCATCAATTCCGCCTACCCCCCGCTTCATAAACTGGGTGATGCTGCTCACGGAATCTGTGACAATGGCAGTGCGTGGCCCAGGCTTCCTAACGGAAGTAGTCCGCCCTCAAAGGGGCCTGCGACAAGGGGACCCCCTCAGCCCACTCTTATACAACTTCAGCCTTGACCCACTACTGCAAAATGCGAATGCCCAACTCGCTGGGGTCCATGTGCCAGGCCAAACCCCAGTCAAGATGATGGCATTTGCAGATGATTGCGTGGTGGGGGTGTCTAATAACAAAAATGCACGCGCGCTTGAAACCCTCATCCAGGTTTATCCCGGGTAAGCAACGCGGCACTGAACGCCTCCAAAATCGAAATCATCCTCCTTGGTCAGTTTCAAAACTGCTGGGCCCCAGCAACTAGTTCCCAACCCAGCCCATCTGCTCGCCCACGTCCAAGGCTTACTAACTCAACACACACCGCTCCACTGGTGCTCCCCTTCATGCCACGTCCTACCATAGGACCGGTGCGCCATCTGGGCGTGTGGATGGAGGCAGGCGGATATGCGTCAGCAGTAATGGAGTGCCGTATACTGGACAACGTGACGAAGCGAATCGCCTCTCTCAGAGCCCACCCTACTACCCTCACTGGCAGGGTTGTTCTTGCCAACTCTATGCTCCTATCCAAAGTCTGGTTCGGAGCCCACGCCATCCCCTTCTCCCCAAGCTTCTTCATATCCCTGTATGGTTTGCTGCAAGGATGGCTTTGGTCAGGCCGCCCTCCACCAGTACGGCTAGAGGTCATGTTTGGCCCTCATCATCAAGGTGGCATGGGCCTGCTTGACTTCAAAGCCCATGCTGCCAAGATCCTGGGCACCTGGATCGCGGCCGTCACCACTCCTACACTCCCATCCCAACATTGGTCCCGCGCGGCCCGCTCCAACTTCTCCCGAGCCTTGGGCCTCAACAATCCATCAAACCTCCACTCCCTGATGAAATACCTCGCATCACACACATTGGCCACAGGTCCTCACGGGACTAAAACCCACTACAAACGAATCCTACTCTCCATGCGAAGCGCAGAGTGGAGAATTCGTATTAGTGGACATACAACCCAAAGAGGCCGCCCCTCTCCTCAGTTCACACAAGAGGTACAGGGGCTACCCATCCATGATGGCGTGATCCCCATTTGACCCCAAGTCCTATCTAGGGTGGAAAACCTGGACATGATGGACATCCCTTACTCCATTGAGACCCAAAAAACTATCTGGAGATACGCACACCATCCTCTGTTGCAGCCCCAAGTCCGCTCCCATGTGTGGCGCTGCCTGAGGCGGGTGTATCGTACAGCTGAGCGCTCTAACGCTTTACACTCATCCTGTGTCGTGTGTGGCCAGTATGGAACGCTGTTCCACCGCCTGGAGAAGTGCCCTACCTCTAAAGTGATATGGCGCGAAGTCCAACGTCTGCTGGGCCAGGATCAAATGCATCCCTTCAGTCTGTCAAGAGATATGTTTGCTTCATCAATGGCCTCCCCCTTCCACCCTCCCTCCGTGCTCTGGTGGTTGCAATCGCCATGTGGACTATCCACACGATTGTCTTGGATGCCATCGCTGGCTCCATCCCCACCCTCCCAGAAGCTGTCCACAGATTCCAGTCTCATTTGGTGGACCACTTTCAAGCGTGGATGTTTGGTTACCTCCCACCGCGTCGCCGACAGCTGGTCTCCTCCTGGTTCCCAGTCTGGTTCATCAAATCAGGCCCCTTCCTCCACACGTGCTCAATAGTGGCTACGGCCCCTTCACACGTTCCCTCCCCCTCCCCATAAGTGGCGTTCCCGCTGGCAACAAGAGATAGCATCGCTTCTCTGGGGTTCCTTCCCTGGTACTAAGTTTATTTTTCCTGAGTCATATTCGGAAGTGTCCGTCCCATGGTCGGCCTTCCCTGCAATAAATTAAAAAATTAAAAAATTAAAAAGAATAAGGTAGTAGCCTTGGAAGTGACGACAGGTAAAGAGATGGCCTAAACACACTTGGTGAGATGGTCAACTGGCTAGGATGATATAGCAATGGCCATGGAGACCTGTGGATAAGGGCCCTATGACATCCATGATAACGACACTAAATGGAGTGGATTGGGCAACAACTCCATGCTGTAATCATGGGTTTGGCTGATCTTGGGTTCTTCACGTCAAGCAAGAATCCAAAACCTTCTGAATAGTCTCAATAATCTAGTCCCATTATAGTTTCTTTTGTAACCACTCATAGGTTTTCTCGACCACCCCATATCCTACATGGATGTGCCCTTCTAGAATGACTTCAGTCCTTGAGGAGGGTCATAGATAGGGAAGCCACTTCCCGTCAACTTTCTTATAAAACATGACATCTTGGATTTGGGTGTTCTGAGCCAATGAGTGTAGCACCTTTACCGAGACCAGGGGTTACAGTTCCCATCGCTCCAGCTGTCCAATCATGTCATATAAGTAGCCTTCTCAAGTACTAATACAGAAAGGGTTGGCATACTGGAAAGCCCATCTGCATTTTGATGTGTTGTGACCTCCCAATCACTATCAAAAAGTTGTAGCTCTGTAATTGGAGGGCCCACCTACCCAATTGACCATAAGGATCTTTCATCTGCTAAAACCACCTATAGGATATATGATCATTGACGATAGTAAAATTGTTCCAATATAAGTACAATCAGAAGTTCTTGATCATGAGCAATACAGCCAAACATTCACATTCACTGATGTTGTAGTTTATTTCTACTTTCATCATGTTTTTGTTGAAATAAGATAAGAGTCAGTCTACTTGCTGTTTTCAGTTGGTCTATGACGTCCCTTATGGTAACTTCACTAGCACCTGTAAACAATATAAAGGGTTGGTTTAAGTTCATATGGATTATAACAGAATGAGAGATGAGTGCAGTCATAAGAAGATTGAAAGCCTGGTCCTATTAGAGATTCCATTCAAAAGGCACTTCTTAGGTAGCATACACACCAAGGGTTCAGCCAGGTTATTGAACCAGGGTATGAATTGCCTGATATATCCAACCATGCCAAGGAACACTTAAATGTCTAAAAGGATTTGTGAAGCATCATTTTCTCTATGGCAGCGGCCTTGTCCAATAAAAGCCTTAATCTCTTTTTTTAGTGGCCTTGTGCCCTAGAAACTATATTTTTGGGTTGGAAGAAGGAGCATTTAGAGGGTTTGAGCTTTAAGGAAGATCCTTAGAGGTGCTAAAACATGACGAAGGTGATCTAAATGGCCATTGAAGGTCTTTAAGAAGATGGTAATAATGTTGAGGTTACTAGGCGCAAAACATTTTTAGACAACTAAGAGCCCAAATATATCTTGCTGGAAGGTGGCAAGTGCATTACAGAGCCCCTGAGGAATTTAGGTCAGTTCAAACAGACTTTCATCTGCAATAAGGGCACACTTGGCTAGATCCTTGGGAGCCTACCTGATCTGACAGTACCTGCTGGCAAGATACATTTTGGAAAAGTATTGGGCCTCTACTAGGAGCCGGAGGGAATCATTGATCTGTGGAAGTGGGTAGCTATATTTTTCGCGTTGATGCATTAAGCTTACAAATATCCATGACGACATGATGGCCCCCATTTTTTAAAAAAAGCAGAAGAGGAGATGCCCAAGGACTTTGGGAGGGAACTAACAACCCCGAGGTTAAAAAGCTCCTTGATTTTGGTCATGACCTGAGACTCTTCCATCTTGCTCTTTAAGTAGGGGCATGAATATACCGTATGGGAGTCCTCCATTTCTACATTATGCACAACCCCTTTTATCTTGCCAAAGTTGTACGTGGATGTGGAGAAAAGGTTTCATATTCCTCCAAGAGCGCATCAACTTTCCTCCTTTATTCTGAGATAAGATCTTCCCCTATGGAGGTGGTAATCAAAGCTACATAGGGAAAATTTTCTAAAATGATAGTCACAGAGTTTCCAATATCCATGTACATAACTGAGGTCGTTTACTGGTGCTAAACATAGGTGGGCGATTGCATGTTAGGCCCAATAATTTGGGCCTTTGAAGTCAGGTTATTTAGAAGTACAGAAATGGAGACAGCATATTCAGGGTCAAGGATACCTGGGCAAATCAAGGCCTCCTTCAAGATGGCTTTTAGCCCCAGGGATTTATGTAGGCTCCTAGATGGTATATTCACATGAGTCTGGGTATCAACTATACTATGTAAATCTGGAGAAAACTACCTTGGGTTCAGGTAAATAAACACTCATCTCTTCCATCCCATTCACTATGTGAGGGAGTAATTTTAATCTCAAGCCTTGGACGTGGTAATCAAGCCAGTCAATGAAATTATATAATTCAGACTTGAGCTCTATTGGCACCAAGCTGAGGGTATAATTAACTGATTGGCTACTCAGTGGTTCCAGGCAGGACAACTTGGGTGAAACTTAACCTTCACTAGAGTTTCAGAAATTCCTAACAATTTTCAGTAAGCTGGATATATTTCTTCAGTCCTAGAAGCTTGGACTTTTAAACTAAAAATAAATATAAATATAGAAAATAGTTTATTTAGAAAAAGGTTAGTACTATCTAAAGTAATAAAGGAAAATCAGGAATGTGCACGATGTGCAGAGCTGACAGACACCCACCTCCACCGCTTCTTTACTTGCCCCCTCATAGCCCCTTTCTGGAGCAAGGTACGCGAACACCTGCGAGCAGAACCCTGGGTAGTGCACCCAGTTCAGGACTTCATGTTCAAACTCTCACTCCCCAATTGCTCCCAATCATTAAGGGTCCTGGCATTTGGTGCAGTGATATGGACTATTCATATATTATATATTCGCGCCACTTTTGACTCCACTCTGTGGACGCTGCCCCATATGATCACTCACTTTCAGGTTCATTCAAGATGTCTCTGAGAGTATTTACCATGTCATCATGGGCCAATAGGTCAGTTCAAGTGGACACCTGGCTCTGGCAAAGCTTTCTCCCACCCTTTCTTGACACCTCCGCTTACCCCTGCCTTCGCCTCAAGCTCTTAGAAGCTCAGGCGTGATTAAATAAAGATCGGTGTATCCCCTCTAGGTTGGGACCACCTAGTGCTAAAAAATCAGGAATGTGATGAGTGATAGGCGAATACCGTGTGTAATACTGGAAGGAGATTCAGGAATTCATGAGGCAATGGCCTAGTCCAGGTTCAGAGTTAGGGTAGATCAGCATCCTTGTTATGGCGGGACTAATGACAAATGATTAGGTGGTTTCCTTTGTCTTTTACTAGGGAGTTAAAAGGTGAGAAGTCATAATATGTGGCAAAATATGATTGATGAGGTGAGTAGAGGAGTTAAACACTGAATACATCCTCAAACCTATTC
This sequence comes from Massospora cicadina, assembly GCA_022478985.1. Classification (NCBI taxonomy): domain Eukaryota; kingdom Fungi; phylum Entomophthoromycota; class Entomophthoromycetes; order Entomophthorales; family Entomophthoraceae; genus Massospora; species Massospora cicadina. The sequence continues at coordinate 56,050 of JAKSZP010006894.1, forward strand.
TAGATAAATAGTAACTCAACTTGGGCATTCATCTCCATCTCATTGGCCAGTGGAGCATTAACGGAGCAATTTATCCAGATTTTGTTAGATTGCAAACTCGGCACTATTATGGGAAATTACTTAGATCATGAAAAATAATAAGTGTATTAGTAATTTTGGGCATAAAGCCTGATTAAACATCTGTAAATAAATTATAATAGTATCAGGTTTTAACCCCAATTAAATATTAAATAATTATAAACCAATTTCAATAATAATAGTAAAATTGACATTGATTAAAATAATCAATATAGTGTAACCTTAAAGTTGAGGCTTCACCTAAATTAAATTCAAAGTTTTACATAGCCCCCTACAAGCCTCAACTGAGGGTGACAATGATTTTCGCCAGGGTCAGTTAGCTTAGTTAGTACCCCAAACTACCAAAGTTGAGCTATATGTGGTAACCCATGGTAGTTGGATTAGGTGTCAGCCTGGCGCAAAAGAGTTGAGGTTCAGGCTTATAATTTGTAGGCGGTCAGAGGTATGACAGGGTATCCTATAAATTTCATTCGCCTGGAAATACTTGAACTTGAAGAGTTGGGGAGCTCAAGGTTGAATTATTTCACACAGCTTATTAACGGCAACCTTAGTTTTGGTGTCAGGATGGGTGAGCTGAGTGTGAGGATAAAAGGTAATCAATATCTCATAGTGGTACATGTTCTTGTCAAGGCAGTTGGTAGCACCAGCTTGGGAGTTGAGGTAGATAAGGGGCATAGGAGCGTAGCAGTACTCAGATATTTATGGCATATGGGAACAATGACTAAGCAGAGAGGGAAAATGTGAAACTGACAACAAAGGTGCATAAAACAGATGTATAGATATCATCAACCACACCTGCAGTTGGAACCAAAAGAAAATCAGGGATGGAGGAGGCAATCTGATGCAGGGAGAAATCTTGGCATCCTGATTGATAATATTGTATGTGAGTTTGCAGCTAAGAAAAAGTTTGGTAACATGAGGCCAGTCTATTGCATCGAGGTTTAGATCAGGTAGTTTAGTTCTAAACTGGCGATGGTTATTCATGGTCGGCGTATATAATTAGTAAATTAGACTAGCCATTTAGATCATTGAGGTTCAAGATGATTATAAGGCGACGGCTTTCCACTGGGTAGGTTTTGATAACTTGCAGCTAATTCAGCTTGAATCCCTGGAACAACCTCGAGGTTTTGGGAATGAATTGATCCAAAGTAGGAGCCAAAATGGTGAAGGAAAAGTATTTGAGTTAATTGGCCCAGCTGACAGGAAGGCGAGAAATTTTGAATTTGGCCTCACATAAATTCAAGACAGCGGCTGGGCATTTTGTAACTGATTTTGAAGCAATTATAAGTCACTATGAAAGAACATGGAGTCAAGAATTAAAACGTCGTTAATCTCAAGGCGTTTGGGATTAATAGCGTCACCAGCTAATTTGGTGGAGGTGGATCCCACATTGGTGAGAGTAAAGCATGTGGCTAAAGTTGAGGAGATAAATGTAGCTAGAGTTGTCTCAAAAAACTTCATAGCATAAAAGGTAAGAAGGAACTTGTGCAGCAGGTAGGCGAAGGTAGGAGAATTTGAGCATAGTTTTGCATAATATTTTAAGTCTTTTATAATTAAGCTTCTTAAATTCCTTTAAATTAGCCTGAGTTTTGTCATGGAATTTTAATTCTCTGATATCCAGCGAAAAACTTAAAATATTAGTAAAAAATAAATGATAATGATATTTGAAAGATTTAAAATAAATCATATTGGAAAAGGGCTTAGATTAGTTTAAGAGGCTCAAATTTTGTTGTTGGAGCAGCAAGAAGCATCAGCGTTGAAAAATGGAGGGGGCACCAAGGCATTTGGGTCAGCTATTTTTCTAATGAAATATCAAGGAGCGTTGGCACCAGAAAATGGAGAGGGCGCTGAGGCATTTGAGTCAGCCATTTTGCTGGCAAAACAGCGTGGAGAGTCAGTGCAGGAAAATGGAGAGGGTGCCAAGGCATTTGGGTTGGCAGTTCTGATTTTATTTTCAGAACATTGAGGAGCTTCAGTGCGAAAAATGAAAAGGGTGCTGAGGCATTTGGGTTGGGGTTCCAATTTTATCATCTAAACAGCAATGAGTATCAGCGCAAAACAGATGAAAAGGGCGCTGAGGCATTCAATAGGTGGTTCTGATTTTATTATCTGCACAGCAAAGAGTGTCGGCACCAGGAAATGGAGAGCAATTATGCATTCAGCTCAGGTGCATAATTAAATTTAACTTCTCCAAAACCAGGTTTTTAGTTTTTTGCGTGGCTTAATTTTGGGGTGTTCACTTCAACATTGGTAACATCCAAATTTTCAGCTGTAGCAAGTTCAGGTTCACATTGGAGTTTTTTTTTGCAAGAAACTGGAGAGGACGGCAAGATTCTTTTTGGCTTAGCTGAGATAAGCTCAAGTTTTAGTAACTTATCCCAGGTTTTCTCTGGGAAGGATGGCATATTTGGAAGCGCTCTCTCAGGAGTTGCTCTAGCATTGGAGTAAAAGCATCACAAAATTGTAGCATCATAAAACCATATCCAATCCTTTCTCTGCCGCTTCATCATTTTTGAATTCATAGTCAAAATCAGCAATTTTCTCTGCGGTATCTTCAGCATAATCCTTAATTAAATAAAGCTGTTTTTTACAATAGCGCATTCACAAACCCATTAGATTTCATTATCAACTTCTTTCATGATTGTCATCATCATATCAAATAGTGCATGGATTGATTTGTCCAAAGCACTCGTGACATCCAGGTAGCCTCAAGCGCAGTCAAATTTCCAGGAGTAAACAAGCTCATGTCTGCAAGGTAAAAGGCTTTCCTTGACTACTGCTCACCCTGTTTTAATTTCTTGTGTTTTTCTAAGGTGTATGACTTTTTCAAAGTGGCAACTCGGAGTGCCTCTGTAGTGAGCACCAGGATCTCAGACTAGAGCTCTCTTGGCGGCAAGCCAAGGGTAAAATGATTAACTGATTGGCTACTTGGAAATGCCAGCCAGGAAATAGATGGAACTTGGTATTAGTTAGAAGTTCAGAGGTTCCTAACAATTCTCAGTAGTCTGAATTATTTCTTCAGTCCTAGAGAATTGACCATTAAACTAAAAATGATAATGGATCATAGGAAGTAGTTATTTAGAAAAAGGTTAGTACTATTTAAAGTAATTAAGGGAAATCAGGAATGTGATGAGTGATAGGCGAATACCACGTGTGAGAATGGAAGGAGATTCAGGAAAGCATGTGGCAATGGCACAGTCCAGGTTCAGTGTTAGGGTAGATCAGTATCCTTATTGTGGGCTGGACTAAGGACAAATGATTAGGTGGTTTCCATTGTCTTTTACTAAGGAGCTATTAGGTGAGAAGGCATAATATGTGGAGAAAGATGTTTAATGAGGTGTTTAGAGGAGTTAAACACTAGATACATCCTCAAGCCTAATACTAAGATAAATAGTAACTTGGCTCAGGCATTCATCCTTATCTCATCAGCCACTGGTTCAACAATAGAGTAATTTTTTAAAGTTTTTTAGATTGTAAACTCGGCATTATTATGGATAAATGCTTATATCTCGAGTTTATAAGATTATTAGTAATTTTTGGGCATAATGCCTGATAAAACATAAGTAAATAAATTTATAATAGTATCAGGATTTAACCATGATTAGATATTAAATAGTAATTAAAAACCAATATCAATAATAATAGTAAAGTCTGCCAAGTTTGTTAAACTACCATACACCCGCATTAAAGCAGAAAAAGCTTTAGCCATATATATTGCTGCCATTTTCATATCTGGCAATTTCCAGGAAATACCAATCATTAGTGATATCGAACCACATGCCGCCAATGCCCCAACGCCCTTGGTGTCCACCTTGACACATACCCTACTCAGGGATGAGGAAGCTGCTGCCAAAGATGAGCCCCCAATCCCCCTCTCTTTCCAAATGAAAGGATAAGCGATCTCCACTGCCCACATGGTTGGTTGTTTTGTTTGGTGTGTTTCAATCCACTCATTTGGGAGTTTTGTTTGAATTAATTAGTTACGTTAATTTTAGTTTTTAATTTGGTAATGTTCACCCCCCAGTCGGCTTACCTTAGTTAAATAAATAAATAATAATATAGTCAACATTGATTAAAATAAACATTTTGTAACCCAAAATTGAGGTATCACTTGAAAAAGGCGAACTTTGACAATGGTCTCAAGGAAACATGGGCGTGCTTTCACGTGTTTTTTGCCATCCTTGGATGTCTCATATAACAAGGGTATGCAAGTATTGAGCAAGTATAGAAACCTTCTGCATGGAGGATTATGAAATCATACTATCAGAGAAATTGGGAACCCAGAAGTAAGCTTAGCTAGGGTTGTTCAGAGCTATGGCTGCATCATATAATGTAATTGTCCTAAACTGTATCAGAGCACAGATTAGGCTCTTATGGAGCAAGTGTATTGATGTCTGACGGTACCATACTTGATATAATGGGCAGATTAGGCGCATTCTTGTTTTCATCATTAATTTTGATATAATGTTCATTGGAGAACTGCTATCATTTACGTTGAGCCCAGGAAATTTTTTGAACCTTAGTTGAAGCTCAAGTGACTAAACTATTGAACTGAGTTAAGGTGAGAAACATTGGCGACTCATCTTAAAATAGGCAAATCAAGTAGTTTAATTTTAGTTATGTGTAACTTATGGTTCCAGGATTCTACAATAGTGATCTCTGTGGGGCTTTTTGTATTAGATAGAGGCATATTGGTGGAGGTGTCAGCACAAAAAGCCTCTGCCTTCATGGTGACCTCTCTTTTATTGACAGTTCATATTTTGCCTCTTCCACCTGACGTTTAAAGCACTCCTCCTTGGTGCATCAGCGGCCCTTACAGCAAGGGCAATTGGGAATCTCCATATTTGTATCCTCTAGTGCATGTATTTAGGTCTAGCTGGATCCCAAACTGTGGGGGGTACTTGTCAGAATGGGAGCAGGAATTTCGTTGAGGGCATCCTTGATGTCACAGATGCAAGTGAAGGTTCGCTAATTTCCATCATATAAAGTTGAAATTTTTCCACACCTCAAATGCAGAAAGGTTAGCAGTAATAGTATCATATAAGCATTTCAATTAGTAGTAAAAAGTGGCTATGAACTAGTATAAAAATTGACGTGAAAAACTCAGTGACGTTTTCATCTTTGTTGAGGTAGATAATCATCAAAGCTTGTTTTTGACTCTAAAGGGTCTGATAAGAGCCAAATTTTTGTATAAAAACGGTCATGAAATAGGCCCAGGTCTGATATTCGTGAAGGTGAGGAGTCATAATCTCTTGAGCATCCCCACATAGGAAATTATGGATTTGCTTGAACTTCTAGTGTTTGGTAGCCTCTTCCATAGCATTTTATAGGCGTTTAAAAAGGACACAATGAATTCTTGGGCTGGTAGGATCATTCTTAAATCTGGGTTTAAAAGTTGGCCCAACTGGTGTAGAGAGAACATGAATGCCAGTATCGTTAATCTGGAAGGCTCAGTAGACTCAAACTCGGCATAAGTGTGGGGGGCTTGCTGATTGATTTATCATCAAATCTTCTCTAAGTCATCCTGCACCTCATTCCAGCACCAGATATGAGCGCCGGCATCAGTCTTATAATTGATTTGAGATTTCAAGTATAAGATCTTGGACTAACTGAAACTGAAATGAGCATCCAGATTTGTAAATTTGTGTTTAATCTCATTAAGGCATTTGTCCATATGTTCATTAACTTTTGTACATTTTCCATGAAAAGTTGAGATCGCCTAAGGTAACGGCAGTAATTAATGTGGTTTCTGCCAGGGTAACTCCACATCTTAAATCAATATTTTTGTTTGTTGCTGAAGGCCTCCAAATTCTTGAACAATTTGTTCTATCAGGGGTCCTCAGGAAGTTCAGCTGGAGGAGCAAGTGATCCAAGAGGCACAGGGGGCCCTCTGGATCCTGGTCATCTCTCAGCCCACTTGGGGCCTCTTAGACCTTAAGGACCCTCAGGACCTTCAGGACCCTGAGTTTTTTGATAATGTTTTCACTTTGGCGCTGAATCTGATCAAGTAGGGCTTCTACGCGACTCAATTGTAATGTTAAGATAGATCCCAAGGTTTGGAATTGGGTAGCAACCTCTGAGAGGCATTGTGGATGTAATCATGGACTTTAGAGACTACATCCTGAAGTCTTTGAGTAAGTTGGGTATCCTTATATCCAGCAATCACAGTTCTAGAAAGGGGATTTGGCCTCTGCATCATTAATAAGGCGGTGATTTTCCTGAATAACTTCCTAATTGTCGCAAACATATGTGTAGGCAGCTTTGTAAAATTTAACCAGGTTAGAATGAAAGTCTTTTACCAATCCTAGCTGGCGTAGTAATTTTGATGATGTAACCCACCACTTGGAGTAGGTGGTGGAGAGCTAGATGGACAAACTGCCGGAAGTAAAACTCCACTCCACCAACCAGCTCATTATCAGTTAAGGTATCCAAGTTATAGAGCCTTCACATGCAGGAAGGGACAGAATAAGCTAGAAAACAGCTAGGTCAGGTTTTGGTGGAGTAGATCCTACCAAGGAGCCGCTGGGTGTATTTGCTAGGTTGTCAGTTTGAAGGTAGAAATGACTAGGGGTTGGCATGGGAAGGTTGAGTTCAAAGATGGCCCAGAATTTAAGGCTCTCAGGTTAGACTGGGTGTACCTCAAATTGTAAAGTATTTCTCTATTGAGTAGTGCTTCTCTTCCCATTGGGAGGAGGGGATCCATTTTCTATTATTTTCCATGTTTCATGATTGACGTTTTCACTATATAAACTCAGGGCGCCTCTGTAGTGAGCACCTGATTTCAACTTTTCACAAGAAAAACGAAATGTTAAGTAAAATGGGTGCTTGAAGCTGTAGGAATAGAAGTGGGAATGATCTTTAGGATTGATTGGTTTCTCAAAATGGCCGGTGAGAGCCAATAGCGCGGCAGTTTTTCTTCTTCAGGGTCCAGTATTATGCACTATCCTGGTTACAATATCAATTATCATAAATATGCAAAGTGAAAAAGGGTAAAATTCTAATAGTATTTTATCCAGGGAAGGCTGACTATGGGACTGACTCTTCTGATAAGACACCGAGAAAATGAAACTTCAGCTAGAGGAGGGCACCCCAGAGAAGCTAATGCTATTTCCTGTTGCCAGCGGGAACGCCAAGCTATGGGGGTCACGTGTGCAGGGGCTTGCGCCACTATTGAGCGCATATGTAGGAAGGGGTCTGAGATGATGAACCAAACCGTGAACCAGGATGAGACCAACTGGCGGTGACGTGGTGAAAGGTGTCCAAACATCCACATTTGAAAGTGGTCCACTAAGTGCGACCGGAACCAGCATACAGCTTCTTGGAGGGTGGGGGTGGAGCCTGATATGGCATCCAAGACAATCATGTGGATAGTTCATATAGTGATTTTGACCACCAAGGCATGGAGATAGGTTGGAAGAGGGGAGGCCATGGATAAAGCAAACATGTCCTTAGACAGACTGAAGGGCTGTGCCTGATCCTGGGGAAGCAGAAATTGCACCTCACGCCATATCTCTTTAGATGGAGGGCACTTTTCCAGGCGGTGAAACAGCGTTCCATACTGGCCACACACAACACAGATTTTAATGTAAAGCGTTAGAGCGTTCAGCAGTTCAGTATACCCATCTCAAGCAGCGCCACCTATGGGAACAAATATGTGGCTGCAGAAGAGGGTGGTGGGCGTACTTCCAAATAGCTTTATGGGTATCAAGGGGGTAGGGGATGTCCATCATGTCCAAGTAGTCCACCCTGGACAAGGTATGGGGTCGCATGGGTATCACTCCGTTCAGAATGGGAAGTACCTGTACCTCCTGTGTGAACTGAGGAGAGGGATGCCCCCTCTGGGCGGTGTGCCCACAGATGCAAATTCTCCACTAAGCACTCCGCATGGAGAGGAGGATCATTTTGAAGTGGGGCGACGTCTCATGTGGGCCTGCTGCCGAAGGGTGTGAGGCAAGGTACTTTAACAGAGAGTGTGGGTGGGATGGATTGGTGAGGCCCAGGGCATGGGAGAAGTTGGAGAGGGCTGCTCGGCACCAGTGCTGGGCTGAGATTGTAGGGTTAGTAATGGCAGTGATCCAGGTGCCAAGGATTTTGGCTGCATGGGTCTCAAAGTTGAGCAGGCCCATATCCCCACTATGGCGAGGGCCAAACATGACATCCAGGTGCACCGGCGGTGGGCGGCCAAACCAAAGCCACCCTTGCAGAAGGGCGTATAGTGACTTGAAGAAACTCGGGGAGAAAGCGATGGCATGGGCTAAACAAAACTTTAGAGAGGAGCATAGAGTTGACTAGTACTACCCTGCCTGTAAGGGAAGTCTGACGGGCTCTGAGGGAAGCTATGTGTTTCGTCACACTGTCTAGTATATAGTTTTCCATCACCAATAAAGCATACCCACCTTCCTCCAGCCACACCCCCAAATGGCAGACAGGGCCAACGGTGGGGCTTAGCACAAAGGGGAGCACAAGCGGGGCGGTGTGGGGTGGACAGGACAAGCTAACTCGTGCGCTAGCTGACAAGGCGGGTAGGAAACAGGGCGCTGGGGCCCAGCGGGCTTTATACCAACCAAGTAGAACAATTTTAATTTTGGAGGCGTTGAGTGCAGCATTACTTATCATGGAGTAGACCTGGATAGTAGATTCAGGCGCTCGTGCATCATGATTGTTAGACACCCCAAACACAATTATTATCAAACGCCAACATCTTGACAGGGGATTGGCCTTGCACGTGGACTCCAGTAAGACTGGCATTTACATTGCGAAGAAGTGGGTCAAGGCTGAAGTTATCCAAGAGTGGGCTTAAAGAGTCCCCTGGCGTAATCCCCTTTGAGGGCGAACTACATCCGTGAGGAAGCCAGGGCCACGCGCAGCCATTGTGGCAGACTCTGTTAGCAACATCACCCAACTGATGAAGCGAGGGGGAGGCGGAACTTGTGGAGGCAGGCTCTGAGGTATTCCCAGTTGACTCTATCATAGGCCTTCTGCTGGTCTAAAAAAACAAGTGCACCAGCAGCCTTGGATTGACAGACGTTGGCTACGGTGTGTATATTGTCCCAAATCGAACTTTTGGGTATGAAACCGAATTGTTCAGGGGAAATGAGAGAAGAGGCAGCAACCCCTAGACGGTTAGCCATGATTTTAGTAAAAATTTTTGTGTCAGTATTAGTGAGAAAAATGGGGCGCAAGTTGGCCAAGTCCAGCTTATCCCCTTTTTTGTATAGAGTAATAGTGAAGGCCTCATGCCCACCAGGCAGGAGGCGCGTTTCCAGAAGGCATTGGTTAAGAGAGGCAAGCAGCAAGAAGGATAAATCTTTGAAATACTTTTTATAAAACTCATAAGGGATGCCATCTGGACCTGGGCATTTCCTATATGGTGCACCGTGAATGGCAGACCAGAGATCATCCTGAGTAATCAAATTCATCAACTCCAAGAATTAGGAAATGGTGCGGATGTGTGCACTTTTGAGAAAATTTGCTATTTCAGCCAGTGGAATTGGATCAGATTAATACAGTTTGGAGTAATAGCTATGTATTTTGATTGCCACTTCTACCAGTGTATCTGCTACGGAGTGGTCTGGCCTTTGCACCTGCTTGCAGGCCAAGCTCTGGCGCGGTGCAAAGAATTTTTGAAAAAAGTAAGCGGAGCATGTTTCACCCGCTATAATGTGTTTAGCCTTATACTGAACACAAACCTGATGCTTGTGTTGTCTCACCAGTGCATTAAGGTGGGTGGCCACTTCAACCCACTTGTGATCCCAAGCTGGTATGTATCCCGCAGCGGGGATGTTGGACTCCAGGTTGTCCAACTCAGCCAGTGTGCGCGAAATGATTGCCAAGGTGGCCCATGAGTGGCGGGAGGAAAGGTGGCGAGCCTGGCAGATTGTGCTCGCCTTGAAGGTAGATCAGGTGGAAATTGGATCTGCACATAATGGTGCAACAAACTCTGGAGCTGAGGTCACGGATTCCACCCACGAGGAAAATCTTGAAGATGCAATTTTGGCTGGACGAAGTTTGCACCATCTCAGAGCCTTAGCTGCTGGGTTGGATAAACGGAAGGAAATCAATACCATCCTGTGGTTGGAGAAATCATTTTTGTTGTGGTGAATTGGGAACTTTGGGTTTGAAGGTTCAACGGTGTGAGGATAAGGTCAATGCGGGTCATGGACCTTAACTGGCCATTATGTATGTGGGGGCATGACATGTTAGAGAGTAGCGGAGCATGGTGCAGCAAAGTATCAATCAACCTTAGGGTGGCTTTGAGAACGCATAGTTCAATATGCCCCTGTGGGGGTGTAAGCGATGAGGTCCAGCGGTCTATGGATGGGCTCAACCAGAAGTTCATGTCTCCAACGACAAATGGGTCAGGGGGCAGCAGAAGAGAATTAACTGTTGAGAAAAAGCTCGTTGTTCACGCGCATAGGTTGAGGCATAAATGTTAACAACAGCATGCACTTCTTTGTCTCAAAAAAATGTGACAACAAGGACGCGGCCATTTAGGTATGAATTTGATGAAATAATTTAAAGCTATTGTTCACTTGAACTAGCACCCCACAGTTCTTAGACCAAAAGGAGAGGGAAGGGAGGAGCATGGTTTTCCATGATTCTTCAGTACTGCGCGGACATTGGGTTTCTTGAATGGCGATGATGTCCACAGGTAAAATTTTTTTGTAAAAAACTCAGTTTCCTAGCCCAGGATGGCGAGGCCTTGAGTCCAGCGATGTTCAACGTCCCTAAAGTAAAGGCTCCCCCCGTCACACCTTAGGTGCAAGGGGAAGGGCACCCAAGCCCTTCATTCTTCTCTTTTTCTTCACAGTGCTTGTTGGCGCCTCGGGTATGTGATGCTATGGAGTAATTGTTGATGTGGTTAGCTTTAGCAGTGGGGTTCACGTTAGCTTTTGCCTTTGCTTTTTTCCCTTATGGGGGATGAGATTTTTGCGGTGTGTGCATTTGCGGTGCACCATTGCTTGGAGGTGGAATATTGGCAGGATTTATGGTGAAAGACTCAGTCCCAATTAATGCTTGGGTGCATTGGTCGGATGAAACTGATTTGCCCATCAGGTGTTCATCTTGGGTGTCCCAATCTGATTAGTCAATGGATTTGCGAGCTGATTCCACCGCGAAAGTCTCAATGTCCTCCTGGAGCTGGGATGACGGGATTGCGGATGCAGTCTTGGCCGCCTCCTTGGCCGCCACCTTGCGTGCCTTCTTGGCCTTCCCTTGCTCTTGTGGGGACACCAGCTTTACTAGAATATAGCAGCCTTGCGCTTGTCACGGGAAGGCTGCTTTGGTGTCTAGTGTCAGTTCATAGTGGGCTTCTGCACCGCCCATTGAATCCAAGACAATCTCTTGATGAGTAACGCCTTCCTTGATGGGGTAGGTGTGGGCCTTGTGGCCAAAAGCGTGACAGAACACGCAGATGGGAGGCGCGCTGTCCACAGTGACCCTGAATGGATGGGTGTCTTGCCCATTGCTTTTGAAAAAAGTGATATGAGGGATTTGGGTCAAATCCTCCGCTATCCCAGAAGCTGGGGTTAGGACTGCAATCACTTTGCCTGTGCACAGGTTTGGCATATGCATAAAGCGTTGCATTTTTAGGGATTATATTTCGCCATATATGGCGAGCCCAGCTTTCAGGCGGTGCTCGAACATGGTGCGCTTGACCATTGTGGGCAGGAAGTCAAAAATCACAAAAATTTGGTTCGGTTTAGTCCAGCAGTTGCACTTTGTTTTGACTACCCATTGACCGTCTGGGAGGTCTACAACTATGCGCACTTTTGCAGCTTCATCCTCTGCTTCCTTATCTTTGAAGCCAAGATCCAGCCAACTGCGTGGCATGGAGTGGGGTGCAATGTACACCACGTTTGGAAAATGTGTGTACATCTCCACAAAACATCTCCTAAAGCGCCATTTGCTTATCCAGGAAAACATGCACCCTGTGTTCCACCAACGATAGTGGTTGGGAGTGTGGCATATTGATGAACTGGTTGCAACGCGCTTGCCAAGCTAAAATTTCTGGGGTAATGATAACCGCCAGTTTTTTATTATTAAGTTTATCTATTCCGCCGGGCTCACTGGGGCGTTTACAAAATTTGGTTGACGTGGGGCCAATACCTGTGCCCTTAACTTTACTCGCCCAACTGCTTCCAGACATTGGGCGCCAACTAATCTACTCAATGAGATTATCAAATTTTACTTAACTTGATTTTGAATTTGTTGAAAAAGTGTTTGCAACGAGAGAGAAAATTTTTTTAAATAGGGATAAATTTAATAAAAAAATAAACAATCTTACTGTTAAAAGCTTTAAATAAATAGGATGGTTAGATACCTTGTGATGAATGAGGCGCTCAAGTATCCTTTATGCATATTTTTACTTCTCATCCAATATGAGGGTCAAGCCTTTTCCTTTCTCTTTGGTCAGATTTGGGATTGTTAACCTCCCATTGTGCAAAGGCGTCCAGATGTTAATTACTGGTGTAAAGATGGAGTCTCATCTTATGATGAATCCTAAATCTCTTCTACTAACTATTGCCCAGTTAGAGACAAAAGATCAATTGTCAACGATCCATTTGATTATGGAAGGCTTGAACCTAACAGAGGATAGCCAAACATCTTTTTGGTCTAATCCTGAGATGTTTTGGGCTATTCTGGAGTATGAATGCCCACACCAATAAAGTGATAATCAAGGCTATGCCTGATTGCTACATTGCCTTAATATTCCCCTTTAGGGATATTGAGTCCAAACCTGAGGATCCCATGGGCTTAGGAGATCAGAAACTAGTGGAGCTAGTAGTTCAAATGGCAGTTCTAAAGGTTCTAGAGTTCCAATTAGCGTAAAAGCATTGCTAATAAATTGGAACAGAATTAGATAATAATTAATAATCTGAATGTAAAATTGTTTGACCAATGCATCAAGAATCTACCTTACTTTCGGAAATGTTTCCAGAAGAAAATGGAGAAATCACATAAGCCTATAATATGCTGTGAAGACCCCAAACCCTGCAAGTTATCACAGTAAAGACCAAGCACCCACCATTAATATAACTTTTAAAAAAATCTATGAATAAAGCTTAACTTGGTCTTCTTATATAAGCACTAGAATAAACGAAAATTTACAATAAACTTTAAATATTTTTATCATCTTTTTTATTAATTCTTAGATATTTGGCACACAAGGTTTCATAGAGTATACCTTAGAGTTTATAAAATGCCATTGTTTAGGCGATTCTGCTTCCTAGGAACTAAACCAGCTGCCTAAATCTAGTTTAGACTCTTCTAATATGGGAACACTTTATATGATACTAGTTTAGCCAAAGGACTTGAAATTTCATATTTGGTGTTTTTTCCTGTTTGTGAGCTATGATTGTAGCCCTGTTAGAAAACCTCACCAACAACCAGTGTAAAAATGGTGTCAATAACACATGCTTATATGTTTAAACACTTTTAAAAGTGTTATTTTTCTCTCCATTTCTTGTTGATGTTTCCTTATGTCTGTTGAACAGCTTCAGGCCCAACCCCCATTGTTTTAAAGGTATATTTTGATACTATCTCCTACAAAGATTTCTTAAAATGCTGATACAGCAAGTATCCTCACCTCAGATGATTTGTCCTTTTTGTAAGAAACCTTTTGTCACATGAGGAGTGCTCAAACAACAGATAATGATGCAGATAAATTAATTTAAACACGACTACTATCATACAACTAAGGCAGCAACACTTTTTCTCTGCCATACTTTAACCCACTTAAAGAAAATACCCTAATTTGGGGTCACAGTCTAATCTGGGCATGGGAATGGATCATAATAAAAATTTACTACAAGAATTAGACATCAATTGACAACACCACCTGAGCATACTGGTGGGAGTCGCCAGATATTAAAGGAAAAATAATAATCTACTCATGTGTGAGAGTCATTAAAATAAAACAGGAATTCTACTGCACCCAAGTAATTATTTTAATTGGAACTCTTGTCACTACCCTGAGTTGTGTCATCAGTAGTTACCATCATTGTTGAATCCTATACCAGTATGATGAATGAACCTTAATTTCTCGAAACATTTCTTAAATAAAATCTAACTACTTCAACTGGATGACCTTACCAGCATGGTCAGCATAGCAACCATCAAAGAATTATGGGATGTTGTATGTAGGTTACGCCAGCAGAAGGGTCCTGGACCAATTGGCATACCTTACAATTTCTTTTTATTTAACTGAGGCAAGCTGACCAGGGGACAGATAATACCAAAACGAAACTCCAAAACTAAACCAACAAAAAAACATGAATTGACGCCCTTTTCAGGCAATGAGACATAAAAAGAAACAAGAAAATTACCTACCAGGTGGCATAGCAGCGAGCCGCTTATCCCATCATGGTGGAGGGGGAGGGGGATTGGGTGGATCATCATCAGGCTCAGCCTTATAGAGGCGGATCAATGCTTAGAGCAAGGAAATGGGGCATCCACAGAATGAGGGTCGAGGTGGAGTAGATAGTTGGTGAAATCAACAATTTAGGCCTGGATCAAAGCCTCTATGAGTTCAGCAACATGGTTTTCAGCCTGGATGCAGGCTTTGAGAAGTTGTTCTAATTTTGCAGTATTGGCTCTTGTGGTGTGTGGGTATAAGGAAAAATCTTCCAGTTCAGTGACATGCTTGACAGTGGCGGTGGCAGTTCCATAGAGAAGTTGTATTTCCTCTTTTGTGGTAGGAGGAAAATTGGTGGGGAACAAAGGTGGTTCAGCCCTTTTTTAAATTCCGTGGCTAATTTTTCACACAATTTTCAAAAACGGGCTTATCGGGTGAGGCCACTGTGACCTTGGCAAGCTGGTGGTCACTTTGGAAAAAAGGTGTCATTGGGTTTGGGGACATACCGGTTGGTCAGGGATGGGGTATCAAAGTCTGAATTCAGATAAGGTACTAAATCAACTGGATAACTTGGTAATGGGACAATTTCACCAGATTTGGTCACTTCCTCCAATAGGTTCTAGGGATTTTAGTTGATTTGGGAAGATATGGTGGTAGGTGACTTTGGTTGGGTAGGTTTTGGGTGGGAGATTTTCTGAATTGAACATTAGTCTAAGCCTGAACCTAATAGGTTGCCATGGGTGTGCATTGGCCAGATTGGGTTTGAGGTGCTAGATTTTGCTTCTGATTTGAGTGCATGGCCTGTGGGGGTGGGGGCAGCCAAAATCCCCACTCAAACGCTGTTAATGTGGCCTCATGGGTGGAGTTGGCCATGTTCTCAGGTATGAATTATATTAAAATGCTTTTTTCATATGGTCCATTTCATAGCAGAGGGGGCAAATAGTGTGACTGTTGTTGGTGCAGGCCCATAAAGAAATGGTTAGGTTCAGATGGGATATATGCACGTGATGGGTTGTGCTGGGCCATGTACAGCTGGTGGAAGGTAATGGTAGTCATTGCCCAAGGTGCCTCAAGGCGTTCAGCACCACTTGGGACAATGAATTGGAGGATAGGGTTTTTGCTTTAAGTGGACAGCCTCAAAATCAGCTCCTCATAAAGTTTTTGAAGGGGAAGGTGTGAGGGGAGGTTTAAAAAGGTTACCACAAGTGTGGTATCATCTGGGAGGTGTGTTTGTGTGGTAGTAATGGGGGTAATTTTGTATATTAATGGCGTAGCTGCTGCAGCGGCTGCATCCTCTTTGGTGAGGAATCCTATATCAAAATAGCCCTTATAAGGGCGGAAGTTGATAAGCTCTGTTGGCTCAAAGATGGCCAAACCAACTCCATTATTGCTTTTTCAGTGTACGGGAAGAGATTTCCTACTTAAAATAGAGGCAAAAACGAATATTGGATTGGGTTAAGGTTAGGGGGCGGGGGCGGGGCAGGTTGGGTAGACTTGTGTGAGGTGCAGTGCTAGGTCCCTTAGAGGGACATAGCGGCCAGATGTATTTGGAGGACTAGATGAGACAGTCCGCACATGTTTGCCTGCTGGGCAGTAAAAGCTAGAGGGTGGAGCACCGCTGCCCTATACTGGGGCAGCAGATGGTGGATATGAGGACATAAAATTGAAAATTGGTGTGGTGAAGTGGTGGTGGAAAATCGGTTTGTTTTCAAAATTTTTTGAAATTCTTTTTCTTATTTATCTTATAACATGTTATTAAACCATTTTTCCCTGAGAGTTTTACTTCAATAAATCGCACAAGATGACTGAAAACCATACCTTACAATTTCTGGTCAACCATTATCTAATTGCACCTATACTAAAGACCTTCATCAACAAATGCATTTTAAACCCATTAATTTCAATGAGGAACTGATAAATTTATTGTTATTAATAGAAACAAAAGGACCTGAGTAATTGGTGACTAATATCAATGTTTAATGTTAACTTAAAAATAATGACAAATATACTTATGAAACATCAGGAATATTGCTCAATAGTTTATTTTAAAACAATTATGGACTTGTTTCTAACTGTAGAATCTGAGAAAACATTAGACATATCCACAGTTTTCAAGTCCAAAACAGATGGGGCACTAATCTTTTTATTTAACCAAGGCAAGCTGGCCAGGGGATGGACATTGTTAATGCTTAAACGAGCTTAAACTAAAATTTAAAATAAAATAAAGTCAAAACGAGATGGATGGATCCACTTAAATCAATGTGAAATTCAAACAAAACACACCAACTAAATTGGAAGCGGAAACTGCTATCCATCCATGGCGGTGAGTGAAGGAGGATGGAGAGGCTCTTCTTCCTCATCTGTTGTGGACATGTAGAGGCACAAAGCTGATAGCAATGGTGCGGGCACAACATGGAAATGGGGGTCAAGATAACAAATGGGTGCTTGAGACTTGATGTGTGTACTGAGGAGAGTGAAATATAGTCTCCAAGTGCTTTTTCCGCCTCAAGGCGTACTTTAGGTAGGGTGGCGATGGTTGCAAGATTGTTGCAGGTAATGCGGGTCTTTGTGCCAAACTTTGCGACCTTTACAACTTTTTAAACTGCTGAATTTGCCGATTAATAGTATTGGAGATGGTCTTTTTTTCTGTTTTAGAAGCATGGTACTAAGTAGGATAGGATGTGGTAGGCCCGTAGCCAGTACTGCAACTGATTTTGTAACGGCTTTATGGTTTGGGCAACATTTGGGGAGCCAACTGCCTCTTCATATAGTTTATGGTCACTTTTGAATGGGGTGGCATCAGGGCGAGGTGCATAATGACGCTTTGGGAATTTAGCCGCATAATCAGTATTGAGGTACATTTTGAATGGAGGGGACACAGCTCATTTGGATTCAGGGATAAGCTCGCCTGATTCATCAAACTCAACCTAATAATCCCATGGATTTTAGTTGAATTTGATTGGGTTGTTTGCATATGGGTTATCTGCGACGTTTGGCTGGGAGGATGGTTTAGAACTTACTTTAGTCCATTCTGGCTCCTGATTGGTGGGTTCATGAGAATAAGTTCGTTGAGGCTATTTTTGGTTTTCTGATTCAGTGGTTGCTGTGGCTACCACTTTGGGGGGAGGAGGGAAGGATAGTGCCCCATTCAAAAAATGTTATTGTATTGGCTATGGGGTCATTGTGCATAGAGTTGGGTGTGGATGCCATGGCTCGTGAGATGGAGGGGCAGCGCCATTTTGAATGGTCCAGTTTGAAACAGATAGGGATATTGATGCGCCCTCTATCCATTAGAGCCAAAAAAGGATGGTCTGGGTAGAGGGGATAATGGTGTGAGGGGAGATTGAGAGAGCTATTTCCGTTGATATGAGAAAAATAGTTGCAAAGGCACGAGGGCCTGCGAGGTGAGTGGCTCCTATGGGAACCATGAATTGTACCATGGGATCAGAACCATATTCCGATAATTTAGTGAAAAATTTCTTTACCTAAAATTTCAGGTGGCAGGTGGGTAGGGAGGACTGTGAAATGAACCACAAGAGTGGTATCAGTTGGCAACTGGGTATGAGTAGTTGGAGGGGGGTGCCCTGGAACACCAGGGCGATGGTAGCTGCTACTGCAGCATCAGCTTCACTTGAGAAGCCAAGATCAAAATACCCCTTGAAGGGGCGGAAGTCAATGAAGCCTGCAGGCTGCATAACAGCCTGGGCTAATTTGATAATTGCTTTATCTGAATAGGGGAATAACTTACCATATACAACATGAAGGCTGAATTGCATGTTGCTCCAGGGGAGCACAAGGGGGCAGTGTGGCACCGCCTGGGTTTGGGCGAGATGTAAGGCTAAGTCCTTAGGCAGGATATAGCGTGCTAAAGAATTCAGAGGGCTAGATGATCCAGCCCAAGAATATTTTGGCAATGGCTGAAAAACATTAGGAGGTGGTGCACCACTGCCCCATGTGGGGGCAGCAGGCGTTGAACGTATCAACATAGGAAACTTGAATCAGGTAAACCAAGTGGAGCTGTTATAACTAAATTTTAAACTATGATTCGACCAAAAGTGAGCGAATCAAGAGAGAGAAGGTTAGAAAACTAATCTTTAGATAAGCAGAAAGCTTGTAATTAGGTTCATTGACGATACCTAAGAAAAACTCTGGAGGCTTAACACTTCTCACTTAGATTCAAAAAGTGTAACTTTATCTATCAAATTAGTTACAATGACTGTTCATGGACATGAATTCATGATGAACCCATTTTTCCCTAACAAGTATTGAATCAGGGTGACCCTCTTATCACTTATTATATAAAGAGTGGCTGTACCTAGTTCTACGCAACATTGTATAAGACCTAAAAATATTTCAGTATCATCTAAACACCCCTCAGAACATAGGCTTTTGCAGATGACTGAATAGTGAAAACATCCAGTTCTGATGATGCCCATGCGACTAAAAAAAGGATAAATCAATACAGAAAATAAACAACGTGATAATCAACTGCCATAAAACCAAGATTATTTCTCATAGAGTTCCAACAACATTGGAGTGAATCCATAATAAACTTGTCTACATCTCCAACTTCATCACAAAAATTTTGGCTCCAATATTTAAAAGCTCAATCCTTTATCCCCTTTAATGCATCTACCAACCAATCAAGTTTGAATTTGGGCTTATTGCTGTAAAATGGAGGGTACATATCCATAATAATGAAAAGCGCCTTACTCTCTAGTATACCAAACTGCGTTTCAATCACTTTAAGCAAACCTCTGGGCTGATGGGAAGATTAATCTAGAAAATTAACTTATCTTAAAAAATATGGCTTACATCCTGATATTCCATTCTTTCTCACATTTTTAAAACCAATATGAGCTATCTTTTATTTTATGGTTTTGGGATGGCCGTCATGCACCAATATGTATTATTAGCTATTTGGTTCATATTCTACAGATGACATAGGAATTAATGATTACAAAAAACTGGACACCCATCTCCTGAGTAAATAGATAGTTAAACTCACCAATCTCAACTTAACAACCCTCTAGTGATCTAATGCAGATTAAAGAAATATTTTACTAAAAGCACTTAAAGTGTATAACCCTGTGACCCACTAATACCGCATTATCTGGTTATGCACCCCAGAGCAACTGGTCACAACTATACTTCCTTTTAGGATGAGTGTGTGTTATGAGTAAACTGGCTTCTGAATGTGGTTGATTTATCAGCCACAACAGTATGCGCAGACTATTCAGCTGCGCCTCATTAGAGTTAGGCGTGTGAATGGGAAAGGTACCTTGTCATCTTAGGGTAGCAGTCTTTAGTAGTTGAGGTTGAAATAGCACCTTGGAGTTCCCTTTTCATTAAGGGCAATATGTTAGGCTCCTTGGTAGCTTCAATTTTGTAAAAGAAGGAAACGAATTTTTTATTTTAACTTTTGATAAAATAAATAAAAAATAGTACTTTTTGTGGTAACAGTTTTAGTGATAAAAGTTGAAAAAAACAAAAACCCAACACCATATTATAGTTAGGGTGCTGGTTTTTAAGCTAGGTGGGGGAGGGTGTTATGATTTTGGATATGACCATATAATCTCGCTTGAACAAGATTATAAGTATGCTTGTCTGTTAGGGATTCATCTGACTAATAGATATGGGAGTGATCATTTTATATGCAATGACTATTGTTTGGTGAATTATCCCAAATGAATATTTATCAACCTGCTGGGTTTTGATCTGCCATACCAATAATGTTTTTCTGGGGATTGTCCCTGACAATAAACAAGCCATTAAGTTGTTGATTTTTGTATCGATAATTGAATTATTTTATAGGAGTCGATTGGTTTTTATTGCTGATTGACTAAGAAATTATTAGTTGCTAAGCGAGTGATGCCGCCTTGATAGCAACTAGTGACTTAACCTTTTGGGTATCACGACTTGCTTATTATGGGCAAGAGTCCCATTACCTTAGCAGGTTGCTAACCTGATAAGGGTGAATCGCTGGGGTTGAATAAAGGCGTTGAATTACATTAATTGTTTTAATCCAGAGAAGGGTGCGTTTGAGTAGGAAAGAGAACCTGATCAACCCATTGAGAGAGATCATCGTTTTGCGCTACCCTGATGGGTAATTCAGCGGCAACAACTGCCATTTACTAGTGAGGTGCCAACAAAAGGGTTGGGCGCCAAATCTCCTATATAACCCCTTGTAAATATCTTAGTAAAAGCAGAATTGATATGTCTTAGATATATTTAGTTTATTAAACAAATAGTATATTTTTGAGTACTCTTGATTAAAGTAGAGGAGCTAGATATCCCTGTGCTAAATAAATCAAGTCAAGTTTTCAGTGACTACTGTGTAAAAGAGTGGTGAAGGGATAGAAGTTCACTAAGAAGGCCACAGAAGTATAAATGCTGGATAAGTCCAAGGATAGACCTCCTATTCGGAATCAGGAGTCAAGTGTTTAGAATAGAAGCTCCCTTAAAACCTCTGAACCTGATGTCAGTTAGTCAAGTTTTGTTGTGACCAGAAGTTGGCAACTCTGAGGTGAAGTTGAAAGGAGATGAATTTCCTTGTTATCTAGAGCGTTGATTAACTTCACGAGTGGGTTGAAGGATTGCTGCACCTATTCAAAGTAGAATCCAGAGTAGGAGAAATATTTGGTCATGAATTACACAACTGGATACTAGTCTCCACACTAGTTTCAATCACCCACATAATTACTAAGATTATTTATCAACATTTATTGATTGCACATATAAAGAATCTGTGCAAGAAAATCTTGGGAGCTGAAAGGAGATATAATCCTAAAAGAGCAAAGTATCAAGTTTACAGATTGGTGCTCATTCCAAAGGAGGAGCTCAAGTGCCAACAGCTCCCAATTTTTACAAAGGGGAATATTATAAGCTAAACTATGGTAGTAAAGAACGATTTCCCATTTTCAACTCATTAATTAATGGGTTTTAGTCACAATTTACCCTTCAATAGTATCGGCTGATGGTTCCAAGCATATTTATAAAATTTCCCTAAATTCTGAATATATAAATGTGCTTTCTTGAGTTCAAAATGAAGTATAATGCTCAATCCCCATTTTTGTCTTTTATTTTTGACTTTTACCTTGAATTTTGGCTTGCTAGGTAAGTTGTCCCCACTCAGTTTGACTTCTGGTTGATTCCCTTGTTGGTAACAGAAAGTAAAACCATGATAGAGAGCTTCTTGTGATTTCTAAAACTAAACAAAGTGTTATTTCTTTTGAATAAAATTAGCATGTTATGAGATTTTTAATGGACTTAGGCTGAGAGGTGGATGGGGAGGGTGTATGGGGCAAACAGGGAGGGCAGTCACCACCCATCTCTCATCCAGGGTATTTCCTAGGTCAGAGATCTGGGTAAGGGGCAGTGCCTTGGGGTTTGAACCCTTCTTGGTCCTAAAGGGGTGCATAACCCTGTCCAACTTGATAGCTGGAGCCAAAAGCCTTACACTTTCCCTCACTTAGATGGTATTCTGAGAATCATCAAACACTTCAATTAAAGTTTTTTAACCATTAATTTAAGTAAAATCTGAACTGGGTAATGACCCTTATTCCCTGTTGTATGATGGTACTTAAGTAACTCCCTCTACTTCTATACCCAAAACTCTTTTACATTATGTCAAATTGTTTACTGGATTCATAGGAAATTCTTTACTCTACTTGAGATCAGAAAAAAATATGGAGCTACACATATCATCCTTTATTACATTTGAAAACCTGTCTCCCATCTTAAAATGTCTCACAAGGATATATTAAAAAGCAGATCAATTTAATGACATTGCTAAAGTTTGTTTAGTGTGCGAGGACTGCAATAACTATTATAAAAAAGAAAGTTCTTTCCAATCTTAAGTATATGAACAGATACTTAAAAGCCAACAAAATTAAAATAATACCCCAATATCCTACCCATTACCTATTTGCCATGAGAATAATATCTCACATTTTAAAAGATCTCAGAACGTTGATAACTACCATGGCTTTGTGATCAATCCACACATGGTTCTAGAACTATAAATATGGTGCCCTTTCTAAGGCTGAAGTACTTGCATGATTTAAATTTTCACCGTTTACAAAATTTACACTATCATTTTTCTGGATTATGCCACCAAAGTGGCGGTATACCATTTAATTTTGGAAATTCAGCTGATTCCTGATGTTAAACCCATACTACCTATTCTATACTATCCAGGCATCCGCCAAAGACTGGAATCAGTAGCTTAGTAAACACCACCTACCCTAAAAAAGGGATAGAGCTAGTTAGACTTCTAACTTTAGATGTCAGGAGTACTAAATTTAGAAGACTCTATTTTAATCATTAGCTTATTTGAGTTAAGCTGACCAGTGGATGAACTTTATTAAAAAAATAAAAAAAATGAGTTAAAACGCTCAAACAAAAAATAGCGCTGAAATCAAACAAACCAAAAAACCAGGCTGGCATTGATAAACTGCTAGCTAACCATGGAGAATGGTTAAGGGGGCCATGGGGCGCTTCTTTGGCTTTGTTGACACAAAGCAAGGTGCAGGACCTGGTGGAAAGCAAGGGGGTGGGGAATCTGCAATATGAGGTTTGATATCACTTAAGATAGGAAAAAGGAGACACTGTGCGCCGCAACAAAGGCGCCAAAGTAGACCACATGACCATTTTTTACCTGGAGATGGCTTTGAGGAGCTTGATTGAGGTGACAATATTTGTGCAGATGATTTAATATTTGGGGTTCTGGGCCACAACTACAACGTTTGAGATCAAGTCATGAGCATTTTGTGGAATTTAAGAAAGTCTGTCTTACCTGTAGTAGTAATTTTATCTGGGACAGTGGGTGGAAGGAGACACTCTTCCAGCATTGTAATGGACTCAGCGGCAGTTTTGTGGATGGACAGCAGTCAGGTGAGGCATCTTATTTTGACAGCGAGCTGATAATCAGATCCTAATAGTGCAGCATTCATTTGTTTGATATAAAACTGTTGGGGGAATTGTTCATCATAATTGGTTTAAAAAACAATTAAATAGTAATAAATAATGATTCAATGAGATCTCCTGATTCAGAAACCTCGGACAATAAGGCCCAAGGATTCTCCTTGAAAAAATTGGGGCATTGGCATAAGATTGGGAGCTGGCTGAAAAATGGGAGGAAGCGTTGGAATAAACATTGGTCCAAGCCACTTCTTGATTAATTGGGGTGACTGCAGGTCTGAGCTAAAGAGGGGCCTGACTGGCTGGCGCAGGAAATGATGAAGCAGTAGGCTTTGGGGTAGGGGGCAGGAGGGTACCCAGAAAGAAAACATTATGGGGTTGGCAGCAGGTTGGGTAATAGTGAAGGTGGACTTAGATCTGGCAGAAGCTTCAAAGGAGGGGCCAATGCGTTTTGAGTGAACCAGCTCAAAACAGGATGGACATATCGTCCGCCTTCCCTCAACACAGGCCCAGAACATATGGTCAGAGGAAGAAGGTATGTTGAGAAAATTGGTATTTGCGCTAGTTCAGGAAAAGTCTGAATAAGAAGTAATTTGCAACTTGTTTAATGAGGCAATCAATGTGGAAGCTACCAAAGTCGTTACAAACAATGAACGCCTTTATGATCAACTAAAATCACGTATCCTTCCTGATTCTACTTGATCTTTTTTAGTACTAGATGGTCCCAACCTGATTCTTCTTGATCTTCTGGAATAAGATCTTTCTACTTAGATATATCTGTACCCTACATAACCCAGGATTTCTAACAAAGTTATAAATATCCCCAAACTTTTCAAAAGATATACTTATTTGCATAATCGTCATTTTCTTAGTTCCAACAAAAGATTTTTCTGGCCCACTAAGCAGAGATTTACCTTGGCATCGACTTCCAGCTCCACCAAGATATTGTCCTAAAAGCAAACCCTCTACTAGGAGGTTCTCTGGAGATACTTCAACAAATATAATATAGCTTTAAAGGAACAAGCCTTTGAATACAGAGAAAAAACTCAATACTTGTGCTTTCTTCCAGGACCCTTATGAAGCCACCTGGAGAAAACATACCTTCACCTGAACGATCCCAGCAGTATTAGCCCTACCAATATGGAGGCAAACATGATAGTGACCAGATGGGTCAACTCCAATAATTAGGGTACGCCTATTTGAGCATTTGCGAGTTTAAAGCCAGAGAAACGATGACCCTGACTATTTCAGCCCCTGATAAATCTCATTTTCAAATACAGGATGCTGAAGTAGCTGAAACTATAGAGGCTTTACTACTTGGAACCATCACCCCTGATGGGAGAACCAGTTATAGTTGCTCCTCTCAGGTTTTCTTCCAACCTGATGCAACTATATTACACAACTACTCTTTCTAGTAACAAAGTCAGAGTGGCTTGAACAGATTCATATTTATGACTATTTTTTAACCCTGTCATAAATCACCAAATGCACTTATTAAGATTGTATCATATGGAGATCCAATGACAATTTAGACTTCATGGCAATTCACTTTCAACTTTTTGATTTTATGAAGCAGCATCCAATTCTGGCTGGGATTACCAAGAAGCTATTTTTATAGCATTGAGAGATTAATGAATTACAATAGCACCTAGCCCAAATCAAAAACGAAGTTGTATGGTACCTACATGGTGAGCTTAGTCAGGATGACTCATGCCACCTCTGACTTGGACCAGCAAGTAGAGCGCGCTTTAGCTGATCTTATTGCCCAAATTACCAAAAGTCGCCAAACTATTTGTTCTCAAATTGAAGATTTGGCTATTTGGATTAATAGATTAAGTGAGAGGTCCGCCATGCCGCCTGTTCAAAAAGTTATTATTCAGAAAGAATCTATCGACCCTAATAGCCCTACTGGCCCTGAAGGAACCCAAGGGCTCCTATACCCTTAAGGCCTGAAGGTCCACGAAAATCCCCAGAAACTCCTCGCCTGTTGGGCCCTCTTTTAGATGACAACCATGAATCTTGAATTAAAACTCTTGAGCAACAACCGCTAAAGGTGGCTTGTGGATTATGGATGAGTATTGAAGGGGACTTTCTTGACAAAGATCTAACACTGATCTTCATTGAATAACAAAATTTCTTCCCTACACCAAACCTATTCTCAGTTGATCACTATATAGCAAACAAATCATATTCAAGTGAATGAAAAACTCAAGAAAATGAGCGTTAAACTTCAAACAATTGAGACAAAACAATATTTTCTGCTATCCAAAGTAGAAAGACAATCCACTCAACAAGAAAGTCTTTGATGACTCCCATATACCAAAGCCTCATTAACCCATTTCAATGAATGTTTCTATAATCTCCAGGATGATATGGATGATTTCCGATGTCAATTTGATCAGGCTGTCCACCAAACTGACCTGGGAACCACCAAGCCAACTTCTTCTGAACAGCCTCCTTATCCAGCTATCCATGTCCTCTTAAGGCCTGTTGGCCCTTTCAAGACTACCTTTAAAAATAGGATTTCTTGGGACCAAAGCCATCCAGTATTTTTCTACATGTATGAAGGTACAATGAAAAGGCTAAGGATCCCTAAAATTGCCAGCACATACAGACCTGTCTTGATAGTAAGGCCCAGGATATCATGATGTCTCACTTCAAGGAGTTTACTACTTGGGCTGAGTTAAAAAAAGGTCCTCATTAAAGATTTTTGGAAGTAATATAACCCTTACAAACCAAAATCAGGCTTTTATAAAAGCTGAGCTAAACATGGGTAAACCTATACCGTTTTTGCTGAGCATTTTTATCAGGAATCTCAGGCTCTCACATCCTATGAACACTTTACTTTGGACGACGCCATCGCTACTGTCATCTCTGATTTTCATACCAATAAGAATCTCATACTACACTTATAGAATGCACAGAAGCTATTCAGACAAATCTTTGCTTTGAAGGAAACTATAGTGTAGTTGCCTGAGCTTGAAGTGTGACAAACATCTAACAAAGGGTCCCAGCCTCACATTCATGAAGTTGGGAGATTCCAGAGATTTAAACCTTGACGCGAATCTTACCTATTGCAGGATCTTTGGTCATCTAGAGGATGCATATTGGAAAAAATCTGTTGAGGTGGAAAAGAGGAGTCAGCTTTTGGCTTGAGCCCATTCTTCTGACGTCTCTGCGCCTCATTTATATTCTGAATCTCATCCCACATCAAATGCTACATATTGTACAAACCTGATTGAAATGGATGTCCCAGACTTTTGATTTTAAATAAAAGTCTAAGTTACTATTCTCTTTCCATACCACTTCCTCTAGAAAAATTCAATTTATTCAACTCCCCTTTTGGCACTGAGGTTACTTATGTCGAAGTAATTATTCATAAAAATAAGATTATGAGCATAGTTGATACTGGATCACCAGTCAACAACATCTTTCTTGTTTGATGAAAAAGATAAAGTTTGTGCCAGATTAATATCACACCTTTTATTACAGTACAGCGGGACTTCACTGTACTGATCCCTGGGGGCCTAGACTTTCTTACCACTTCAGCATGGCTCACTTGTCGTGTTGGTCCCAGAAATTGTGTTAGAAAATGAAGGTTACGACCTTCTTATAGGCATGCAATTCCTTGTTGAATCCAACACTAAAATCAGTAATAAGGACTTATACTTTTCTATCCTGTTATATCACATTTCCCCTAGTTGTTAAAGACTCACCTAAGGAGAGAGGAAAAAGGAAACCTAGGAGCTGTTTACTAGAACATTTATATTTCATAAGTGGCTAGAGTACCAGATAGTCGAGTCAAAAACCAAACTACCTTCTTCAAGTACTGAGGATCAAGAAGGAAAGCCCGTATACTCCAACAACCAAGTAGATATCCCTGATCTCTCAATTACAGGTGGACATGGGGATCTAAGTTGCTATTCCACCTTATCACTTTCTGGAAATTCATGGTGACTCTAATGTGTCCATTTGAGAGCCACTTACCTGCCCCAGAGTGCTTGAACCTGCTACGGGAGGCCCTTAACCATTTTGATGACTAAATTTCTGATTACCTATGCAAATAACCCAAAATATCTTGTTGCGTATGCTCATATATTGCCGCAGATCATTTTGAATATATTTGAGGCTGCAGAGAATTGTATGATTTAGGGTTCAATGAGGACACTACATTGCTCAAGTAGAGTTAAAGATAGCGACACTCCCACCTTTAAACAGCAATGCCAAGAGAATGCATTAATTGAAAAGTATGCATACATATTTTTAAAGAATTCAGATGAATTATAATGTTATGAGAGTTGTGAAGCATAGAGAGCTTAGTGGGGACTCCGCTTCTATCCACACTTGACCCTACCAGAAATCCAATATTGAGAAGGCCCAGGTGACGAAAAGCTGTAACAACACTTGGATTCTAAATTACTTAGGCCCTCACATAGTCCATGGGTTTCGCCATTATCACTTATACAAAAAGATGGTGGCATTTGGCGGTAATGAATTATTGGCGGTTAAATGCCATTACCCAAAAGGACACTTTCCTACTATCATGATTTGATGATTCCCTCCATCTCTTGGCGGGCTCCCAATTCTTCTCTGTGATGTTCTCACTATTGGATACTGTCAGATTAAGCTTAGTCCAGAGGATCAGGAGAAATGCCCTTAATATAATTGAAGGGTTATTAGAACCTACTCAAATGCCCCAGGATTATGCAATTCCTAGATCGCCTTTCAAATGGAGATGGATGGGCTGTTAGGGGACTTGAAGACGTACTGTGTGTTGGGTTATTTGGATGATGTGACTGTGTTCTCTTGCACTTTTGAAACACCTTGCTCATCTGTAAGAAGTGATTGGATAAATCCGAACTTCTTTGTTGAAACTAAACCAGCCAAATGTAGATTTTAAATTTGACATGAATTTTTAGGACATAAAGTTTCAAGGGAAGGGATCTCACCATTGCTCAACAGAGGCGGTTGCGATTGTGATAATTACTTGACCCTCCAGCTTGCGCAATATTAAATATTACTTGGAATGGCTGGTTATTATCAACAATTTACCCCCGTTTTGCAGATCTTGCCAAGCCATTACTTATCTGCTCCATAATGAGGTTCTTTTTCAGTAGGAAACATCTTAACAGCAAGCTTTTGACGTCCTAAGGAAAGCCAACGCAACTGTTCTTGTGTTGGTACATCCTGAACTTGTTGAATCAATTAACAATCTACTGGTGCTAACGATGTGGCTGTTGGGGCCACATTGGCACAACTTGATATAAATTAAGTTAATCATTAAATACCATATCTCAATAAAACCTTAACTCATGCGGAGAGGAATTAAAGTGTTACTAAGCATGAGTACCTAGCTGTATTTCTCACTATTAAGCATCCTTAACCCTTCATATACAAGAATCATTTCACAGTGGTTACATAACGTGCCTCCCTACAGTGGCTACAACATATGAGCACTCAGATGTATAGCTGGCCCGTCAGGCATTTAGATACAGGTTTATGACTTTTCATTTTTCATCATGCTGGAATGATAGATCAGAACACTGATGGCCTGTCATGACTACCCATAATGACACTCATTGCCTTTTAGGAAGGAATTTATATACAACTTATTAGAAACTTAAATAATGGAGCTGAGAGTCTCCTGCAGTTCAGTAACGATTATAGAAGATGACTGGGTGAACTCTGATTGAGGATGGGTTATTATATAAACAGGCCAGAACCTCCTGGCTGCCTTATGTCTAAACTTTGGAGGGATCTGAAAATGCCCTGGAGACCCATTATACTGTAGGCTATGGCACAGTAAGAAAAATCTATCAGTGGCTTGTAAGTAATGTTAATAGTAAGGGATGATTGAATCAATCAATGATGTTATTGATTCCTGTCCTACTGTGCTATACAGAAACTATGAATCTGAGTTATCAGCACTATATTATGGGTCCTACTTCCTTTATTGCTAATCTCAGCATCATTGTTTTTGGTTCCTACCTATGGCGATGTACACCCATTGTACATCATAAAAGTAGTTGATCACCTCACAAAATGGGTTCAGGCCACCTCAGTTGCCTTAATCACTTCCAAAGTGACCGCTTCCTTCTTACTAAAACAGGTCTTCACCCTACCATGGTAGTCCAAAAGTACTGTTATCCAGTAATAGCACCAACTTTGTATCTCCTGTAATTGCTGAACTTAAATCTTTTGATGGTCACATATCGCTCCTTCACTGCTCCATATCATCCCGCTACCAATGGAGCAGTGGAAAGGGCGAATGGGACTTTACTTTCCATTCTCAGTAAGATGGGTCAATCTGGCCCACCCAGGTGGAACAAATACCTTCCAGAGACCCTATTGGCATATCACATGAGCTACATTCAAGTTAACCAGATGTCTCCTTTTTCTGCTCTATATGGACAAGAGCTGATCTTACACTTAAGTGTTTAGCCCATAAAAGAAAGCTCCATGCCCAAAACGGCTGAGCTAGCTATCCAAAAGGCTGACATATGAGCTTTTTGACTACAAGCTTTTGTCACCAGTCTACGGGAACTATAAGTAGATAATAAATGGAATAAAAAACACCCAAAAAGCCAGTTTTGCCTGAGTACCAGCTAGAGGATCTGGTCCTATTCTACCATCGCCAGTCAGGGGCTGGATTCACAAACTTGATACATTCTGGTCAGGTCCTTATCAAGTGATTTATCATCGAGGACCAGAATATATAATTGCCTTAGTCAAATTGGTCTTCATTGTAAATAGACTCCATGCTAGATTTCTCCTCAGTTATATCCTTTTTTGGCAAGATCTTGAGGGGATCATTGTCAGAAATAATAAAATTCACACTAGTTCAGAAGGAAGTTCAAATGAGAGGTAATTCACAACTCAATTAATGGCTCAACCAACGTGGAAGCTATAAAAAGTTACTATAAACAATAATAGATTAAATTATTGACTAAAATCCTGATTTTCCTCCTGATTCCGCCAGATCAACTGGGAAAGATCTCTCTATTCAGAGACCCTGTACCCTACATGAACCAGAATTTCTATTAAAGTTATAAATACCCTTTAATTTTAACCAAAAAATCCGATATACCTACTTGCATTCTTGTCCTTTGTCAGACATTCTCCTTCTCAACTTTTGAAAAAGTATGTTGGAGTCCAATCTTTGAATAATATTGTGGTTATCAATGATATGAGTATTATTGGCGAAAAGACGTTGGCGGATTCTCGGAGGAACCCTATCTATTGGGAAATTATGATTTATACCCAAAATTGGCATAATAAGGTAAGAACTGATAATAGGATTGCTCCGACTTATCAGCCGAATTTGAGGTGTTCATTATTGCATGGGTCTGTTCTTCCCCAAGGTGAGAAGATTTTGCCCATCAATGATTGGGTGCAAATTAACAAATCATTACCACTCGGATCTGAACACCCCTGAGGTGAGAGATTTTACCCACTGGTGATTGGATACAATTTATCAAATCATTACCACATGGGTCAGTTTTTCCACAAAATATTTATCCTTGATCTGATAGGCTGAAAGCCTATATTACCTAATTTGGATGACTCAGCTTTATAATACTTTAGCCCCAAATTCCCATGGCCCCAAGGATCAGAACTAGTTTAAATATGATATACTAGTATCAAAAAAGGGCTTTTCTCTAGTTTGCCTCACACAAATAAAAACTAAAAAAGTATAAACTTAGTTTCTTAAGAGTTTATTATTTATTTTATATATTCCATTGTGGGATCCAGCGGCACATAGCACCAGCGAGCATAACCCTTGCTGGATTCTGACAATTTGGTGCTCACTACAGGGGCACGCCTGTGCACTAAACTGTGGTTACTAACATGGAGGCTGTAAACGTGAACAGCTCTTCTGGTTCTTCTTTAACTGAATCACGATTAGTTGCTCTTGAGAAGCAACTAGCCAGCTCTTTCTCCCGTCTCAAAAAGCTAGAGCAACGGCCATTCAAACTACCTATCAAGGACAGATATACCCTGGGTGAAGGGAGCATTGCTTCCTTTTTGTACGTTTATGAAGCTGCGATGGATGGCGCCACTGATAAACATAAAGTTCAGTACATTCTTCCCTGTTTAAGCCGCAAAGCCCAAGAGTTGATCGTTCCTCACCTGGATCCTCAGCACACCTGGCCAGATGTTAAGAAGGCCCTCTTGGCTGAATTCGGATCCAAGCAGAGTTTATACAGGGAAAAAAAGGCTTTCATGCGCCTTACCATGTATGAGGGTGAAACCCTCGTTAGTTTTGCTGAGCGTTTCTATCTCACTGCTCAAAGGCTGGCTACATCTAACCTGCTTACCCTGGATGATGCTATCGCCACCATATTAACAGGGTTAGCTTCACAACCCTCTCTCACCAGGCATATCATATCAGTGAAACGCCACTTTACAACCTTCCGTGATATAAAAGAGGCTTTGTTAGACGTCACCCATATTCCTTTAGGTGAGCTGCGGCCTGTTGAACTGTTGGAAGTGAGGCCACCTGTGCCTATTCTCCCTGCCAAACCTGCTTCTTTGGTGTGACTTAAAACGGACATCCCTCAAAAATGCAAAGCGGAGATCCCTACTGTGGTTTTCCCTTCAGTTCAGCCAATAGGTGCGCGCCCTAAGGGTATATCCTCCAGAACTACTGGGGTTGTGAAAATGCCGGTTAAAGCGAAGCTAATTACCCCACCTCTCGTGGCTGTCTCCCCCACTTCAATTGCAACCTTGCCCATGGTTGAGAATACCCCTGAGGCCGACTCTGAGGGGGGTTACGATGATGTTGGGTACTACTTATTGGGAGCTCCCGCGGAAGTGGAGGTCCCTGATCGCCTAAACGCCGAAGGAGTAGATGAAACCACCATACCTGAGGATACTTACCTCCGCCAAGTTATAGGTTGTATGGCAATTATTGACACAGCCAGTGACGCTGATCAGCTCCTATTGAGCTTAATTCGCCCTTTACAGTGAGGGCATACCATGCAGTCTATTCTGGAGACTCACCCTGAGACTGCACGCAAATTAACCTCCACTTTTCATCTCAAGGAGGTCTTAGCACTGTCAGCCAACTTTGGAAACACACTTACCAAGGTTGAAGTAGTTGTTCACAAAGTTTGGGTGATGGCTATCCTGGATACAGGTTCCCCAGTGAATGTAATCTCATCTCGGCTGATGAAAAAGATTAAACTGATGCCTGACTTGGATTATACCAAGGAGTTTGGAACTGCGGGCCCAAACAATAACCGCGCCCTTGGCGCTTACTCCTCTCTTCCCATTCGCGTTGGGAAGCTTATCCTATCAGCCCCCGCTGTGGCTTTAGATAATAACTCCTATGATATGCTCATAGGTACTCAGTTTATGATCGAGTATGAAGGCATCATCAACATGAAGCAAGGGTTCCTATCTTTAATGAACTACGAAGTTCCGTTAGTCTTATCCAATAAAGAACTCATCAAGAATGACTACACCTGCCTGGTTGAATACCCCTTTTCCGCTTTGCCTTTACATTATGTCACTTCTGGGCGCAACACTAAGAAATTGCCCAATTCAGTGGAGGCTAGCGATGGTATTCCATTTTATGCGGCAGATGAGGTGGTGATTAAGCTGGGTGAACAACGAGTGGTTGACACGAAAATCACGCTCCAAATCCCACACCACTGTTTGTTGCACCTCGTAAGTGTTGAGGGCCTTAGTCCTTTGGAGCCTCGTGTATTACCTGGGCTACTAGACCCAGCCTATCAGCGACCTATTACTCTACTGTTGGGAAACCTCACCGCAAAGGACATGATCATATGGAAACACCAAGAGGTTGGCTGAGGATTTTTAATCCCTTTGGAGGACGTTGAACAAATCCATTCCATAGGGTCAATGGCAGATTTGGTTTACCCTCAGACCACTTGGTGTGTACCTTACCAAACGTCCATATTTCAGATGAGCTGACCCCAGATGAGCTGGAGAAAGTTCATAATCTCCTTGATGACTATAGTGACATATTCTCCAATTCAGCTCATGACTATGGCCACATGAAGGGCTGGTGCCACTTCATTGATGTGGGTGATGCCTATCCCATTTGGTCAAAACCATATCGCAAGTCAAAGGGGACGGAACTCACACAGTTACTGGATGCAGGGTTACTAGTTCCCTCTCAAAGCCCTTGGTCTTCCCCACTGCTATATATTAAAAAGAAAGATGGAGGTCACCGGGTAGTCATGGACTTCTCCAAGCTAAATAACCTCACGAAGAAGGATAGCTATCCTATCCCTCGCATTGATGATGCCCTGGACCAACTATCCAGCTCAAATTTCTTCTCATCCATGGACTTGGCCAGAGTCTATTGGCAAATGGACCTTTCTCCACAGGACCAGGAGAAATGCGCTTTGATATGCAGTGAAGGTCTTTTCCAACCCACGCGATTACCCCAAGGGTTGTGCAATGCGCCTGCCTCTTTCCAGCGTGCGATGGACCACATCTTGCAAGACTTAAAGCTAACCTGCGTTATCGTTTATCTTAACGATATTACTATGTTCTCAAAAACCTTCAACGACCACCTGGATCACTTGAAGGAAGTGTTTGGAAGGCTATGTAAGTCAAATATCAAGTTGAAACCATCAAAGTGCACTTTCTTTCAGCGAAAATTGGATTTCCTTGGCCACACCATTTCGCAAAAAGGTCCAACCACTACAGAACAAGGTCGAAGCCATTGCAAATATGCCTCCCCCTAAGAATTTGCGGGATATACAGGTGTTTCTAGGGATGATGGGGTATTATCATCAGTTCATCCCTAAGTTCTCACAACTCAGTGAGCCCCTTGTTCGCTTACTGAAGAAAAATAATCCCTTCCAATGGGGCGCTGAACAAAAAGCCGCTTTTAAGACCCTGAAGCAGCTACTTCAATGACGCCCTATCCTATGGCACCCAGATTACAAAAAACCCTTTATCCTGTTTATGGACGCCTCGGACTACGCCGTTGGGGACATTTTAGGCCAACTAGATGAAAATGGTATTGATCAACCAGTATATTATTTCAGCAAGATACTTTCAAAGCCCAAACGCAACTACAGTGTAACAGAAAAGGAGTGCCTGGCTGTTTTGTTGGCTGTAAAGCACTACCGCCCTTTCCTCTATGGGACCACCTTTACTGTAGTTACTGACCACGCTTCATTGAAGTGGCTACAAAATATGAAGGACCCTACTGGGCGGTTAGCTCGCTGGGCTCTAAAGCTCCAGCCTTATGATATGAAAATTGAACATTGTGCCAGAACTCGTCATATGAATGTGGATGGGTTGTCTCGTCTGCCAGTCCTCCACTTGGATAATAGCGCGGCAGAAAGGTTGCATGATCTATTAATGACTCCCAAAATATGGGAGGATGAAGATGATCTGGTTCAGAAGATGTTAGCCCGCCACTCGCGCAACACCAAAGCAGAAAATGGGAAGCTGTATAAGCGGGTGGGGGCGAAGTGGCTGCCTTACCTCTGGCCCTCAGAACGCGTACCTGCCATCCTCAAAGCTCACTCCATTTTAGGCCATGGAGGGGAAAAAGAAAAATTATGAGTGGCTTAAGGATCGATACTATTGGGATGGAATGATAGAAGCTATAGTTGATGTCTTGGAAGCTTGCCTTATGTGCAAGAAACAATCCGGTTTCAAGACTAGATACCAGTATCAATCAACTACCCCGCAACAACCTTTTCACACTATTAGTTTGGATGTTGTAGGTCCCCTTCCACTGTCTACCAGTGGCAACCGTTTTATCCTAGTAGCTATCAACCACTTCACTAAGTGGGTTGAAGCTGTGGCGCTTCCTGCCCAAACAGCTAAGGCAACTGCCACTTTTATACATCAACACATTTTCGCTCAGCATGGCTGCCCCAAGTACTACTCTGTGATAATAGCAAGAATTTTACCTCCAGAGTAGTCAAACTCCTGGCTACCTCCATGGGAGCCCAACAACTCTTTTCAGCTCCATACAATCCATCTACCAATGGGGCAGTGGAAAGAGCCAATGGAACCTTAGTTTCTATCCTCTGCAAAATGGCCTCTTCCGATCCACTTCACTGGGATCAATTCTTACCCAGTGCCCTTATGGCCTACCAGATTAGTTATCACCAGATTCTGAAAATGTCCCCTTTCCAAGTTTTGTATGGCAGGGAACCAAGCATACCTGCTCTTCTGGCTACGGAGGTCTTCTCTAAAGGAGAGGAGCCTGAGAAAGCCATGCAAAGGTTAGCTAACCAAATTATTCAACTCCAAGCTGAAGATATGACCAACTTAGCAAAAACAGTGACTAAAGAAGGGCAGGCTGCCAATGAGCTCCGCACCCCACTTCCTACATTTTAAGTAATTTGATAAAGTGTTATACTACCATAACTGCATCACCCCAAGAAGCGGTAAGCTTGGCTCAATTTGGGAGGGACCTTTCTCCATCAGCTACAAAAGAGGCAATGAATACTCCATCAAATCATTAGCCATAGGAGTTACCATAATCTGAGTACATGGCCGTTTCCTATGATCCTACACTCCTCCCAACATTCTTGAGGGGGGCAATGTCAGACAATCTCCTTATCAACTTTTGAAAAAGAATGTTGGAGTCCAATCTTTGAATAATATTGTAAAAATCAATGATATGAATATCAACGGCGAAAAGACCTTGGCAGATTCTCAGAGGAACCCTATCTATTGGGAAAATATGATATATACCCAAAATCGGCGTAATAAGGTAAGAACTGATAATAGGATTGCTCCGACTTATCAGCCAAATTTGAGGTGTTCATTATTGCATGGGTCTGTTCTTCCCCAAGGTGAGAAGATTTTGCCCATCAATGATTGGGTGCAAATTAACAAATCATTACCACTCGGATCTGAACACCCTCGAGGTGAGAAGATTTTACCCGCTGGTGATTGGATACAATTTATCAAATCATTACCACATGGGTTGGTTTTGCCACAAAATATTTATCCTCTTTCTGATAGGCTGAAAGCCTATATTACGTAATTTGGATGACTCAGCTTTATAATACTTTAGCCCCAAATTCCCATGGCCCCAAGGATCAGAACTAGTTTGAATATGATATACTAGTAATGAAAAAAGGGCTTTTCTCTTGTTTGCCTCAGACAGGTAAAAACTAAAAAAGTATAAAATTAGGTTCTTAAGAGTTTATTATTTATTTTATATATTCCATTGTGAGATCCAGCGGCACATAGCACCAGCGAGCATAACCCTTGCTGGATTCTGACATCCTTTGCCTAGTTTCAACTAGAGATTTTGTCTGCATATTTTAGCAGATATTTGCCTTAGCGTCAACTTTCTAATTCTGCCAAGAGATTTCCTAAAGACAATTCATCTACAAGGAGAGTTGCTTGAGCTACTTTAACTAATAATCATGTAGGCTTTAAAAAACTGGCCCTTAAATATAGAGAGATAAACTCAATAAGGTACAATAGAATGTGGGGAAACTAATTAAGAAATTTTATTAAAGCTAAGGTGTTATAATTTTTGGCGATACTGTTGGGATACGCCATAAGGGTCACAAAGGTCAAACCCACCAAACAAAGGGATGGATAATGTGAGGATTGTCAATCCTCCAAACACACTTGAAAATATAATAAAATATGGAAAATATTGCCCCTAAGAACATTTTTATTTATTTAATAATTACAGCAGTTCCTCGCTGTTCCATCATCTCAAAACTACTAACAATTCTCTCCTTTCAATTGCCCATCTCACTTATATCAGTGACTTTGGATGTTACTGGTCCCTTGGCTTAGATTATTCAGTTTCGCCATATTCTCATTGGTTCTGGCAGGATATGGTAATCTTAAATTCCTATCGCCTTAGTTTGAGGTGATCTAATTAGTATTTGTCAAATGTCAACATCACCTTATCACCTTAATTGGGGTCAATCCAATAGTAACCCTTGATAACCCAATATTGCTTCCTCTCAAGGCGCTCAAAGAGTTTTAAATAGTCATCATAGTCAGCAGATTGTCACCAATCCGCCATAGCTATTCAGGGAGTATTGTCCAGTCATATCAGAATCTCAACATTATCCCCCCTTTGACTGGAAGATAAGTCTCCTATTGTTTATACGCTTAAAGGAACTTGCGAGCACATGATTAATGATTCTACCACACACTGGGTATTTAATAGTGTGGTTATTGATGCCATTTTCTAAATTATTTTGAATGGCTAATCCATATGTTGGCCAACTTTTTCCACCCAAACCCATGCTGGTCATAGGAACAAAACCATCTATCCTTCTTGGAACTGAGCTAACCCACTAAGCCATACCTAAACAGCGGCTTGATTCTTGATCTTTTTGTCCAAGCTGAAGTAGTACGCTTCCATTTGCAACTTGATCAATATGTCAGCTAAATTAGTCAAGTAATATAGGGACCCATTCCGCTGGTATCTTCTATGTACTCATGGAGAAAGCCATAAGAGCAGGTTGTCATGCATATAATAATTGAAAGGGGCTCTTCCCTGTGGCGGAATAATAGCTGATGCTATAAGCAAAACCGGCGGTTGACAGGAGGGAACTCCAATCAGAGGGTCTACTAGTTATCAGCTTCCAGAGTATGTTCACCAATGTCCTATTGACCCATTTGACTATCATATTGGACTAAGGGTGGTATGGAGTCAACAGAACCCCGCAGATGCCCATTATCTCGTTCAACTTTAAGAGGATGTGCAAGTTGAAGTTGGTTCCATTATTGGTAAGAATAAAGTGAGGACAACTATGTTGGTGGATAATACATTCCATTACAAACTTGACCACCGTGACTGCACCCAAATCCCATATTGTCCATACTTCAAGCCACCTGGTCAAGTGTTTCATTGCCACCAGAATGTTTTTGGACCTGTTAGCTCCAGTGGGCAGGAGGCCAATGACATCAAGGAGAACCGTATGCCAGCAAAATGTGGTTTCACTGACTGTTATGAAGTATTTTGGTTGAAAGGCTTAACCACTTTGCTCTGGTGGAAAAAGAGTATGGTTTCAAGTACGTCAAAGTTCATTTATTTCCCAGTAATACCAAGGGCACAAAAATTCCAACATCTTGCACACACCACCTTGTCTGACTGCTTTGTGGGCGCTCATGATGATACTAAGCTGTGCCAAGGGTCACAGGAAGTTCACCGTAGAATTGCTAATCTACTTGTACAGTTCCCCATTCCGTTGGAAGGTATTAACTCGCATCTCATTTAGTTTAATTTTTAATTTATTGCGGAAAGGCTGACCATGGGACGGACACTTCCAAATATGATTCAGAAGAGACAAAACTTAGTACCAGGAAAGGCACCCCAGAGACGCGATGCTATCTCTTATTGCCAGCGGGAACGCCACTTATGGGGAGGGGGAGGGAACGTGTGATGGGGCCGTAGCCACAATTGAACACGTGTGGAGGAAAGTGTCTGAATTGATGAACCAGACTGGGAACCAGGAGGAGACTAGCTGTCGGCAACGCAGTGGGAGGTATCCAAACATCCACGCTTGAAAGTAGTCCACCAAATGAGACCGGAATCTGTGGACAGCTTCTGGGAGGGTGGGGGTGGAGCCTGCGATGACATCTAAGACAATAGTGTGGATGGTCCACATGGCGATTGCAACCACCAAAGCACGGAGGGAGGATGGAAGGGAGGAGGCCATTGATAGAGCAAACATATCTCTTGACAGACTGAAGGGATGCGTTTGATCCTGGCCCAGCAGACGTTGAACTTCGCGCCATATCACTTTAGAGGTGGGGCACTTCTCCAGGCGGTGGAACAGCGTTCCATACTGGCCACACACGACACAGGATGAGTGTAAAGCGTTAGAGCGCTTGGCTGTATAATACACCCCCCTCAGGCAGCGCCACACATGGGAGCGGACTTGAGGCTGCAACAGAGGATGGTGTGCGTATTTCCAGATAGTTTTTTGGGTTTTAATGGAGTAGGGGATGTCCATCATGTCCAGGTAGTCCACCCTGGATAGGACATGGGGCCGTGTGGGGATCACGCCATCTTGGATGGGTAGCCCCTGTACCTTTTGTGTGAACTGAGGAGAGGGGCGGCATCTCTGGGCTGTGTGTCCACTAATACAAATTCTCCACTCAGTGCTCCGCATGGAGAGGAGGATTCGTTTTAGTGGGTTTTAGTCCCGTGAGGGCCTGTGGCCGATGGGTGTGAAGCGAGGTACTTCATCAGGGAGTGTGGGTTTGATAGATTGTTGAGGCCCAAGGCTCGGGAGAAGTTGGAGCAGGCCGCGCGGGACCAGTGTTGGGAGGGGAGCTTAGGGGCGGTGACGGCCACTATCAAGGTACCCAAGATCTTGGCAGCATGGGCTCTGATTAGTCGAGCAGACCCATGCCACCTTAATGGTGAGGACCAAACATGACCTCTAGTCATACTGGTGGAGGGCGGCCTGACCAAAGCCATCCTTGCAGCAAACCATACAGGGATTTGAAGAAGCTTGGGGAGAAGGAGATGGCGTGGGTTTCAAACCAGACTTTGGAGAGGAGCATAGAGTTAGCTAAAACAACCCTGCCAGTAAGGGAAGTAGGGTCGGCTCTGAGAGAGGCGATTCGCTTCGTCACGTTGTCCAGAATACGGCTCTCCATTCCTGCTGACGTGTATCCGCCTGCCTCCATCCACACGCCCAGATGGCGTACTGGTCCTATGGTAGGGCGTGGCACGAAGGGGAGCACTAGTGGGGCGGTGTGTGTTAAGCTGGTAGGGCGATGACGTGGGTGAGCAGATGGGCCGGGTTGGGAACTAATTGCTGGGGCCCAGCAGTTCTGAGACTGACCAAGGAGGATGATTTCGGTTTTGGAAGTGTTCAGTGCCGCATTACTTACCTGGGAATACTCCTGGATGAGAGCTTCAAGTGTGCGTGCATCTTGGTTATTAGACACCCCAACCACACAACCATCTGCAAACGCCATCATCTTGACTGGGGCTTGTCCTGGCACGTGGACCCCAGTGAGTTGGGCATTCACATTTCGCAGTAGTGGGTCAAGGCTGAAGTTGTATAAGAGTGGGCTGAGGGGGTCCCCTTGTCGCAAGCCCCTTTGAGGGCGGACTACTTCCGTTAGGAAGTCAGGGCCACGTACTGCCATTGTTGCAGATTCTGTGAGCAGCATACCCAGTTGATGAAGCGAGGGGTAGGCGGAATTGATGGAGGCAGGCCCTGAGGTATTCCCAGTTTACTCTATCATAGGCCTTTTGTTGGTCCAAGAATACAAGTTCCCCAGAGGCTGCGGACTGACATACATTAGCCCCAGAGTGCACGTTATCCCAAATCGACCTTCTGGGGATGAAACCGAATTGTTCTGGGGAGATGGTGGCAGATGCTACAGTCTCTAAACGGTTAGCCATCATTTTTGTTAAAATTTTGTGTCCATGTTGGTTAAAGAAATGGGGCGCCAGTTGGCTAAGTCTAGCTTATCCCCTTTCTTATAAAGTGTGACAGTAAAGGCCTCATGTCCTCCTGGTAGGAGGCGCGTTTCCAAAAGGCTCTGGTTAAGTGAAGCAAGAAGTAGTGGGGATATATATTTGAAGTATTTTTTGTAGAATTCATATGGGATGCCATCTGGGCCTGGGCATTTCCGGTTAGGTGCACCGCGGATGGCTGTCCATAATTCAATTGAAGTAATTAAATTCATTATTTCCGGGTATTGAGAAATGGTGCGGATGTGGGCTCAGTTGAGAAATTCTGCCACTTTAGCTGGCTGAATTGGATCATATCGGTATAACTTGGAGTAATACTTCTGTGTTTCAATTGCCACTTCAGCTGGCATATTCGCGGTGGAATTATCTGATCTTCGCATCTGTGTGCAGGCCACGCTCTGGCATGGTGCGAAAATTTTTTTAAAAAAGTATGCAGTGCACTTGTCACCCTTTGTGATGCGTTTGGCCCTGTATTGAACACAAACCCGATGTTTGTGTTGTCTTTTGAGTGCGTTGAAATGGGCGGCTGCTTCTGCCCATTTCTGGCCCCATGTAGGGCTGTATCCTATTGTGGGGATATTGGACTCCAGGTGTGCCAATTCTGCCAGAGCTCGTGAAATGATCGCCAATGTGGCTCATGAGCGTCTGGAGGAGAGGTGGCAAGAGTTCAGATGGTATCCTCTTTGAAGGTTGCCCATATGTAGATGGGGTCTGCACAGAAAGGTGTTACAAACTATTTTGTCAAAGTTGCTTCTTCCACCCAAGTGGAAAATCCTGGTGACGCGAGTTCAGGGGGGCGGATCTTGCACCAATGTGGGGCCCTGGCCACTGTGGTGGGTAGGTGATAGGTTATTGAGACCAGTCAGTGGTTGGAGAATTCCATTTTTGTTGTTTTGAAGTGGGAGATGTGGGGTTGGAATTTCGCCGGCGTTAGGATAAGGTTGATGCGGGTCATGGACCTTAATTGGCTGTTGTGGATGTGGGGGCGCATCATGTTTTTGAGCAGCAGGGCATGTCGTGGCAGCGCATCCATTAGCCTGAGGGTGGCCTATAGAACACGCAGTTCTACGTGACCCTGGGGGGCGTGGGGTGAGGAAGGCCACCGGTCCATTGGTGTGTTTAGCCAAAAGTTCATGTTGCTGACTACGAATGGGTTTGGGGGTAGCAGGAGGGATTTGACTGATGAGAAAAATTCCTGACGCTCGTGTACACCGTTTGGGGCATAGATATTAACAATTGCATGCGCTACATCAGCCCACGAGAAAGTGACAATGAGAACTTGGCCATTTAGGAATGTTTCTGATGATACAAATTTGAAGAGATTGTTTCTCCAAACTAGCACCCCACAGTGCTCTGACCAAAAGGATAGGGATGGTAGGAGCATGAATTTCCAAGCCTCCTCAGAACCTCATGGACAGTGGGACTCCTGGATGGCCAGGATATCCACGGGTAAATTTTGTTGTAAAAAACTAAGTTTCCTAGCCCAGGACAGCGAGGCCTTGAGTCCAGCAATATTCAACATCCCTAAAGTGAAGGTTTCCCCCATCACACCTTAGGTGCAAGGGGGTGGGCACCTGGGCCCACTAGCCTCCTCTAG
This sequence comes from Massospora cicadina, assembly GCA_022478985.1. Classification (NCBI taxonomy): domain Eukaryota; kingdom Fungi; phylum Entomophthoromycota; class Entomophthoromycetes; order Entomophthorales; family Entomophthoraceae; genus Massospora; species Massospora cicadina. Next base: position 98,428 of record JAKSZP010006894.1, read on the forward strand.
ATCCCCACGGGTCTTCATGGCAGTGCGAGTGTTAGTGGCAATGCTATCAGGATTTTTGTTGATTTTATCAGAGAGGTTTGCATTGGCTTTTACCTTCGTTTTTTGTTTCCCCAACGTTGGACAAATTTTTTGTGGTGCGGATGCAGGTGATTGTGGTGCATCAACATTCTGGTCAAAGAAAAAAATAATTTCTGGTCAGATTTGCCCCAGGTCAGTTTTGACCAGAGCTTGGTTGCAATGATTGGGTGAGATCGAATCCCTCATCAGATCCTCAGATTGGGTGGCCCAATTGGCATGGGCTTCCCCATCTGATTGGATGATGGATTCCCAATTTTCTTCCGCTGCGAAGGTTTCAATGTCCTCCTGGCGTTGGGAGTGTGGGATAGTGGTGGTGGCTTTGGCCGCTTCCTTGGATGTGGCCCTGCGGGCCTGCTTGGCCTTCTTCCGCTCCTTCAGGGAGATGGGCTTTACCAGTAGGTAGCAGCCTTGTTCTCCTCACGGGAAAGCCTCTTTGGTGCTTACAGTTGGTTCATAGTGCGCCTCTCTGCTGGCCATGGCTGCCAAGGGGTGCTCTTGGAATGTGACGCCCTCCTTGGTGGGGCATGCATGTGCCTTATGGCTTAACGCATCACAGTGGGTGTAGATGGGGGGCGCGCTGTCCACGGTCACCTGGAATGGGTGGGTGGTATGCCCTTTGATATTAATAAAAGTGGAGTGCAGGAACTGGGTTAGGTCCTTCGCGATCTCCTCAGTTGAGGTCAGAACTGCGATGGCTTTGCCGGTGCACAGGTGTGGCATCAGTATGAAGCGTTGCATTTCGAAATATTGTATTTCGCCATATATGGCGAGACCATCTTTCAGGTGTTGTTCCAAAATGTCACGTTTTACTGTAGTAGGCAAAAAGTCAAACGTGAGGAAAATTTGGTTTGATTTCGTCCATCTGGTGCATTTGGTTTTGACGACCCATTGCCCTTCAGGGAGGTCAACCACTATGCGCACCGCAGCAGCCTCATCTGCTGCCTCTTTGTTTTCGAAACCTAGGTCCAGCCAACCACGTGACATGGAGTGAGGTGCGACGTACACCGCATTTGGGAAAAAGGTGTGCACATCTTCACAAAATTTTTCCCATAAAGCCATTTGTTGGATGTCCAGAAACACGCAGACTCTGTATTCCACCAACAAAAATGGCTGGGTTTTGCGGCGTGTTGATGTACTGGTTGCATCGTGCTTGCCATGAGAGTATTTCCAGGGAAATAGTGACCGCCAGTTTTTTAAAATTTTTGTCTATTCCGCCAGTTTCTCCGGGGCATTTTTGAACGTTGAAGGCCGCGGGCCTTCCACCTGCTCCTCTTACCTTACTTGCCCAACTGCTCCCTGACATGGGCGCAGACTAATCTCCTCTGTGAGATTATCAAACTAGATTCAGACTTGAATTGAATAGGTTGCAAAAGTGATTGCAATGAGAAAGAAAAGTGAAATAACTCGCATCTCATTTAATTCTTTTACAACTTGTGGCGGTTTGTCATCATTTTTCCCTCTGAGCATCTTATTGTACATCACATCACTGAGATCTTCCATTATAGCAATGGTTGGAAATCTTTATAATCAGTCAGCGTTCTGATGTTTTGCTCATGGCTGGTGGATGATCTCAAAGTCATAATCCAGAAGCTTAACAGTTCTTCGAGCTAGATGCCCTTAAGACTCCTTGTTCTGCATTCAACGTAACAACGTGTGATCCGTTAAAACTTTAACTTTACTCCAGGCAAGTAGACCCTAAATTGTTTATACGCGTAAATTACTGCTAAGCACTTATGCTCAGTCATGGTATAATTATGTTCATAACAATTTAAGCTTTGACTGCAGTATACCACAGGGTGCTCCTCCCTTCATCGTCTTTTTGAGATAGTACCGTCCCTACAGCATATAGGGATGTATCCATCTGAACAATGAACTCTTTAATGAAGTTTGGATAGCTTAGAACAGGCGCACTGATCAGCGCCATCTAAAGTGTGTCAAAAGAGCATTGACAGCATATCGTCCATTTTAACATGGCATCCTTTTTAAATAAGTCAAATAGCGGGCCCCCAAAACAGCTGAATTTAGTAATAAAGCACTGGTAATAGATGACCATTCCCAGATCGGTGTATCCCCCCTTTAGGTTGGGACCACCTAGTGCTAAAAAATTGATGACCATTCCCAAAAAACCTATATGTTGCACTTACTGTTTGGGTTAGTCATTTTTAAATGGCCTCCACCTTAGCCAGCTGTGGTTTCAGCCCCTTAGAGTCTACCACTTACCTCAGGTATCCCAAATGGTCTTTGAAGAAGTTACATTTATGAGGCTTAATCTTGATGTTCACCTCAGCGAGCCAGTGAAATACCTCTTCTAGATGATCAAGGTTCTTAGAAAAGGTTTGGGAAAAACGTTGATGTTGTTGAGGTACACGAGTATGCATGACAGCTTCATATCACTGTGGATAGTGTCCATGGCTCGTTGGAACGTAGCTGAGGCATTACAAAGCCCTAGAGGTATACGGGTCAGTTAGAAAAGCCCTTTGGATGTGATTATGGTGCATTTCTCCCGTTCCTCTGTGGGCAACTCTATTTTCAAGTAACCCAATATCAGGCCCATTGCCAAAAAGTAGAGAGCTCCACCTGTCTGATCCAACGCATCATCAATCCAAGGCAAGGGATAAAAGTCCTTTTTAGTAAAATTGTTGAGCTTTTGGTAGTCTATCAACACCCGTTTGGTATCGTCCTTCTTTTTTACAATCAGAATGGGCGAAGCCCACAGACGCTTGGATGGTTTGAGCATCCCTTGCTCCAGCAACTTATCAATTATCTCAGTGAAAAATTCTTCAATTGCCCCCAATTGGCGGATCAGCCAAGACCTGCTGGGAAATGATCTTCATTGTCCAATCAATGTACCACCCCAAGTGCACACTAAACTGTGGTTGTTGATGGTGAAAATCTCTTTATACATATGAAATAAAGCTATCACTTGGTCTTTTTGTTCCAATAACCCTACAAAAACTTCCGCGGTACCACTGTCATTATGCTGGGCTGTGACTCAACGGTTAGACCATATTCATCCAGCAACCCAAACTCATGAACCTGAAGGACCTCCTTAACTGTAGTCAAGTGTTAATAAATCACTATTTGATGCCAGCAGATTTGAATTGATTCGTTATGAAGATTCACTAACAGAACCTTGATTTCCCCGCGGCTGAGGAGTATAGTACCTGAAGCCACATGAGGCTCAGGCTGCGTTTGCTAATAGGGCCCAATGACCTTCCTTAGAGACAGGCTTGCACTTCCACCTCTAACTCAGTATTCACTATGACTTGGTGTCTGGAAGGAATAGATATAGGCCCAGAAGCTCTGAGAGGTAGCCCTTAGTATTTGTATATCCTTTGAGGAAGGGCCCGCATCTTGCTTTTCAGTCAATGATAGCAAGCTAAAATCACCCCATCGCCATATACAAGGGTAATGTGACTCATGTGTACCAGATCCTTCAGCACTCCACTAGAGGTAAAGAATATTGGGATCCGCTGCCCCAGAATTTTGAAAGTCTCCTTCATCATATCAAAGACAGCATTGAAGTGTCACAGGAAAGCTGTTCCAATTAGCAGGGCGTAGCTACTGTTTGGTAGCACATTTGCCAGAGCCACAATGACAATTAACCCAAACTGCAATGGTAGCGCGCTGTACGCCCCCTCAGAGAACGTGCTTTCCGCTCCAGCGGTCCCATACACCATTTGATGTTCAACATCAGGTTCTAATGTCAACTTCACCACCAACTTGGTTAAAACTATGTTGACTGGGTCGCCCATATCAATTATAGCTTGAACTCTATATTTTCTACAAAAACGTCACAGTATGTACACTTAGAATAAGAAGAATATTGACTGTTTAATATGTGGACATTTGAGGGTCTCTTTTCCCAGGAAAACTCATATCCCCTCACCGACTTTGGGGTATTCTTTAACAATAGAGTTCACTGGAAGGGTGACCTCTACTCCTTTAAGGGTTGGCGCATCTGCAGCTGGATCCAGCCTGTCTGAAGAAGCTTGGTTGAACATTTGGAAAGTTTATTGCTTCAGTTGCTCCGAAGATCCTTCATCCTCCAAGGCCTTGGCTTGAGCACGTGTTACTAAATTCACTCCTCCAACTGGCTGCTGATATAAAGCTCTTTATCATACTGAGAAACCTCCACTTTATATACTTTGACAGGGTAAGGTGGGACGTTCTGGGTTGGGATAGCCGGAGGTAAAGAGTTTCATCTCCACTCCACTCCATCTTTTCCCTGGTATTATTGGTCCTTCTGTACATTGTGGACATGACGGTTGGGGAAACTTTGTGCAAGGTGACCATGGCAACTGCATTCAAAACAATTCACCTTGTAGGATCCCAGTCTTTGGTTCTCATAAGAACATTCAATCTGATAACTTTGTTGACTTTTGGCATAATTATAGCCCTTTTGGTAGTTAGGCTGCTGCCAATTTTTATAAGAAGGACTAGAGCGGAAGTCAAACTGTTGGGGGTAACTCAGCTGAGGGCAGGGTGTGTGATTATAATAAGGCCGGGGGTTATTGGGTGAATTTGGGGCAAAACGGAAGAATTCCTCCAAATAAGATGGGCTGACAATGGTAGAAGAAGTGTTCCACTCTGTATCGGGTGGAGAGAAGTTGGCGGATATATGGCGCAAGAACTGAACAATTTTAAGCAGGGGTACGTCTTCATCTAACATCAGATTCATGACGATATACAGCTTGCGGTATGGCTTCACAGTGGAGGTCATTGCAATGCATATGCGAGATTCAGATAAAATTCCTGCCCCAATTAAAACGTGGGCTTCACCTTGAATCAATCAGCAAATGCGGGTAGAGTCTCATTACTCTGAAACCTGATGGTCAAGAATTCAGCCTCCCGCTGGAAATCTTTGTGGTACCCCCAAACAACTGCAACACAGTACCCTTCACTTCTTGTTATGAAAAGGAACTGTTTGAAAGATAACAGGTGACTTGATTGGCACTTTCAACATCCAAAGGTAACTATTAACAGTTTCGTTTTATGACTATCTGAAACTTCTTCTGTTGCAAACTCAAATTTCTTAAAGAACATATGAATATCTCCAGATGCAATCAACCGGAGGCAGCATATCACTATAAACCTCTTGTAAAAGCTTATCCTGCTTTTTGAGCACAGCTTCTAAGGCAAGTTTGAGTTCCGCATATTTGACTGGTGAAGTATGTCGTGAAGCTCCTTTTTC
>JAKSZP010006895.1:0-103485 GCA_022478985.1 Massospora cicadina
TCCCTCCATGGCAGAAGGGGAGGGGGATTAGGGGGCTAATCTTCAGCATCAGCATCTCTTTCCAGAGTAGGTTTCATGCCAAGGCAGATAGCAAGGGTGTCAGGGCATCAGCGGTATGTGGTTTGATATCTCTGTTGATTGGTACTTCTGAGTAATTGCCAACCATAAAAATGGCAGTAATATATTTAGCTAAAGCTTTTTCAGCTTTAATGCAGACCTATGGTAGTTTAAAAAATGTGGCAATATTGGTTTGGGTAATATTAGCTTTTGGATTCCGTGATACATTTACCACGTTCTGTATAGCATTGGTGACATTTTTGTGTACTTGTTTCACATTAATCTTACTTTTTGGAGTAATCTCTTCAGGGAAACAGGAGGTGGGATTCCTTTTGAGAGTACTGCCACTGATTTGGCGGTGGCTTTGCATAGTGGAAGGGATCTGGTGTGGCGGCTGCTTCTACTGCAAGCTGGTGGTTGCAGTGGAATGGTTTGGCGCTTGGTTTTGGGGCATATAAATGAGGGGGGAATTCTGCATCCCATTTTGCATTACAGAACTGGTTCACTTGCAGCGATGGTTCTTCAACGATATTAACTGATTCGTCAATTTCATCTAAAAACTCCCATGGTTCTGGAATAATCGAATTGGGGAATCAGCGTATAGTTGAGGTTTGGTTGATTTGTTGGAGGTTGCATGATCAAACTGGGGTCTGTCCTACACGTGATTGGAAGAATCATCTGTGGCACTGGGACAAGGTGGAGGCTATTGGTGGCTGCAGGTGCAGCTGCAGCAACAGGCTCTGGGTGGTGGAGGTAGCATCATAGCCCATGTCAGAATTGGTGCGGGGTGGGTGGCAAATTTGATGACCATCAGACGAACTACCAGCGCCATCAGAAGCTGCTAGATATGGGAACTTGCGTTTTGAGTGGTCTAATCTAAAACAGGATTGACAAATAGTACATCCGCCCTCAATGCAGGCCCAGAACGAATGTTTGGGGGCAGAGGGGATAGTGGTGCAAGGTGGAATCGTGGGGCAATTTTGTTTGTTTTGGGGCTAATCATAGCATATGGCCGAGTCCCAGTGAGGCGTGTGGCCCCATTTCAGACCACAAATTGCACGATGGGATTGGAGCCATAGGCTGCTAAATATTCCATCAGTTCCTGGTGGGGCACCTCATGGGGAAGGTGGGTAGGCAAACCAGCGAACTGAACCACCAAAGTGGTGTCTTCTGGGAGCCAGGTCTGAGTTATTGGGAGAGGAAAATCCTGGAAGACCAGGGGCACCATTGCCGCAGTGGTGGCATTGGCTTAACAGGTGAAGCCAATATCAAAATACCCCTGATAGGGGTGGAAGTCAATAAAACAGGTGGGATGCATCACCGCCTGAGTCATTTTGATAATGGCTTGGTCGTTGTATGGGAAGAGTTTCCCATATTCAACTCAAAGGCCAAATCACATGTTGCTTTGGGGGAGCACCAGGGGGGCAATGGGTACAGCTTAGGTTTGAGCAAGGTGGGCGTCGAGATCTTTGGAAGGAATGAACTGTCCCAGGGGTTTGGTGTGACTGGGTAAGCCAGTCTGAGTGCATTTTCCTGTCAGATGGAAAATGGCAGGGGGGGTTTCACCGCTGCCCCAAACTGGGGCAGCTAGTAGGGAATCTGATGACATTAGAGCGAAAAGGTGGCGGGTGATTAAAGTTTACTCTTATTAAACATATGAATTGTATGGAAAGTTATGCCGAGTGGAAAGAGCCACATTATTTCTATACAATTATCTTGTAAAAGTTGATCAGAGATTATCACCAATTGACTAAGGGATTTATTAGTCTCTAGGTATTGATGATGCTGTTGATGGCAACTTGCGGGTTAACCTTTTAGGTATTGCAACCCTACTATTTATGTGTAAAAGGTACTATTACCTAAGCAGGTTGTTAGCCTAGTAAATTTGATACGCTGGGTTTAGTGAAAACGTTGACACGTTCTTCCATTCAACTAAGAAATGGTCACAAATTTAGTCAGTAGCGAAATCAGACTATTCAGATGAGGAAGATCATCTTTTAGTATGTTTTAGAGGTTTAATTTATCAGTGAAAGCTGCCGTTTCCAGTTGGGGCGCCAACAAAAGATTTAATGGTTGAGTTCCCCCTAAAAAACCTTGGTTTAATCCTAATAAAGCAACCCATCAAAACATATTTGTTTTTAATATTTTAGGCTGGCAAATATTTAAATATACTTTATTCGTAAGACTAGAGTTTAATGATAGGATATACTTTGTCTATTTTATTAGTATCAAGATCACTGAGGCTGCTGCTTCAAGAGAAGAACAGAGAACCTCTGAACCTAGAAGTAGGTTAAGTTCCTCAAAAAGAAGATTCAGAGGGAGAAGTTTCCTTGAACTTCAGAAATACCTTTAAGGATTGCAAGGACAATCATTAGAACCAGTCTAGAATTGGAGAAAACACTCACTTGGCCCTGAGAAGCTCAACTAGGGTGATAGTCTTCATACTATTGCCAACCTATTTACTTATATCAATCATATATTACAACAAACACATCAAAACTTGTGCATTAGACTGGAGCATAATCGAACCATACAGCTCTAAGTTTACAATTTGTACTGATTACTGCGGGTAATTGAATGCATAGCTCTCAGAATTTTACAACAGAGATAGGGAAAATAGAGGAGTAATAGTCAATTTAGGTCAACAAAGTAAACTCTTAAGATTCAGGTATCTTATTCGCTTAATGCCCAACCTGTGCACGGGCAAAGCTATCGGTGTAATCAACCCCTTCCCAGAAGTGGAAGAGGATTTATCCAGAATTCCCCGCGCAGCAGATTTTCACTTTGCAGAAGGGGGCCAGTCAGCTGCATTCCGAGTTACACTGGAATGCGCACCACCCATTTGCAACCACTGTGGCTCACTGGGACACAAGGAACATGCATGCCCTAAAAAAGAGGGCTTAATGGAAAATGATTTTTGTGAAGAATCTATGGACGAAGATAATGAAAACTTCGCCAAAATGACTGATGGCCACCACCCATTCCGCTGGGGCGAAGATGGACTATACTCCATTGTGGACCCAGTTACAAGTAAACAGCGTAAAGCAGCACAAAAAGCCCGCAAGAGAGCAGCAGCTGAAGCGGCGGCACACGCGGAATCTGCCATTAACCACGGACAAATTCAGGAGTATATCTCAGATATTCAATGAACCAACCAATCAGAACAATATGCCCAGGTCAGAAGATTTCACAGTAACCAGACTGAACCACAAAGCGTCATCAGTCATGCACATACTGAGGAACAATGCAACCGAGATTTGGGTGAAAATGCAGTGCACAATGCAACAAAGTTGAACCTCAAAAATATAAAATCCAATCAACAACCCGCATCAAATCAACATGAGACCTGTGCAGGAAAAGTTGATGCAAATGCAAAAAACCGCAAATCCCTTGAATTATTGGGTCAGATCAAGGAAACCAACAATGGCAGTGAAAGAGTTGAAGTACAGACGCGGAGTATGGCCAAAATGAGCCGCAGTGGGATAGGACCAGAGGGTCCTCCCAACTGCTCCTGAGGCGCCACGGGCACCTCAGTGTCAATAGGGACAGTAAATATCGCGGGAGCCAGGGCTCATACGTCCCAAGCCAAAAAGCTGGCATTCCTGCAAAAACCTCTTGTAGACATCTTGGCCATCCAAGAAACCCACTGCCTACAAGGGTAAGAAGAATCCTGGTCGTCCAGGGTCGCACCATCACAATCAGTATGGACATCTCACTGTGGGGTGATAGTCCAAAACAACAAAAAATTTAAAATTACAAATTTATCATCACACTTGCACGGTCGAGTCCTGGTAGCAACAATCACATGCCAAGATGAAAGAATTTCGTTAGCATGTATCTATGCACCGTGCACTGCAACTGAGAGGGAAAAATGTTTGAAAAAAATTCTACCCTCACCCTCCCACCAGATATCATCATGTTAGGCGATTTCAACTGCTGGGATAACCCCAATACAGATTGATAACCTAATCCCAGGGGATACCCACCTGGACACATTGAATATCGCACAATGAAGGCATCTCTTGGATTACAGGATGCTCTTCCTCCCAATTCACCAATCCTTCCCCATATGACAAGACCCAACATACGTGAGGGACTGCTCATATCAATGAGTCATATTGACCACATCCTCATCCCACAATCCCACCACTCAAGAATCTCTAAATTTACAACAAAAAAAGATCAATTTTTCTGATCACCAATTAGTTATGGTGCAGTTAGCGCCAACCCAATCCCACACACAAGTGTCGCCTTGGAGGAAGCTTCACCCAGAAAATATAAGGTTGCCTGAGATATCTGACTGGGTTGAAAACAAGGCTACAAACCCAGAATTCACAGCCCCATTCATTTCAGATCCCATCAGAACATGGGAAAATTTCAAAAAGATTTAATCAACAAAACCTGACATATTGCATCACGCAAGTACACCGCGGACACATCCACAATCAAGTGTACCTTGGCAGAACTAGACCACCTGGAAATAAATACTCTAAGATCTGAAAATAGCCCTAATTGGGGACGCAAATGGGCAGAAATTTCAGCCCAATTTAACAATCTCATCTTTGAACACCAACACAGAATCAAAGTATTGAACAAAGGTAAGTTCATAAAGGAAGGCAAAACTTGTTTGACATACTTTTTCCGCCAATTCCACTCCTGCGGAAACCAGCCCACATGCACACAGGTCCGCAAGACCAACGGCACTGTGGCAACTGACTCCTGAGGAGGTCAAGGCGGAAGTACACCGCTATTACACCGAATTATATCGCGATATGCCAACAGATCCACAAAAAATTAAAGAATTTATTCGAACTGCTAAGATACAAAGTACACCACCAAATTACAATATACTATCCCTTATCACATGAGGGGGAGCTTTGGGAAACAATTCGCGGTGCACCACATAGGAAATGCCCAGGGCCTGATGGGATACCCTACGAATTTTACAAAATATTTTCAACAAATCGCCCCCCTCCTATTGGTGTCAATGAACCAGAGTTTGTTGGAAACACGCCTATTACCAGGAGGCCATGAATCCTACGTTATAACCTTGTATAAAAAGGGTGACAAGTTGGACCTGGCTAACTGGCACCCAATTGCACTCTCCAACACTGACACAAAAATTCTAACAAAAATTCTAGCAGCTAGATTAGGCGCAATTGCATCTGACGCCCTATCACCCAACCAGTTTGGGTTTATACCAGGGCGATCAATCTGGAACAACATACACCCTGTTGCAAACATTTGCCAATCCAAAGCAACTGATGCCCTGGTCTTCTTGGATCAGGAAAAGGCGTATGGCCGTGTTAGCTGGCCATACCTAAAAGAATGTCTACATGCCTTCAAACTTCCACCCAGATTCATAAACTGGGCGATGCTCCTTACAGAATCTGAAACCATGGCTGTATGCGGCCCTGGATTCCTAACAAACAAGATTAAACCACAAAGAGGGCTCAAACAAGGGGTTCTCCTCAGCCCACTGCTATACAATTTCATCTTTGACCCGCTCCTCCGAGTAACTGACTCACGTCTCATGGGGATAACCGCACAAGGACAACCAACAGTCAAGATACTGGCCTTTGCAGATGATTGCTTAGCAGGTATAGCAAACAATGAAGATGCCCGACAGCTGGAACACACTCTAGAGGAATATCCCAAGGTGAGCAATGCATCGCTCACCAAAAGGAAGACAGAAATTATCCTCTTAGGCAATTACACAAACAATTGGGCCACAACATCAGAACCTCACACCAACGCTTGAAGAAACAACCAAATTATATTACCCTTTGCAACACCTCCCACCACCACTCCTATCCGACACCTTGGAATCTGGCTAGAATCAGGGGGATATGCTAATGAGACAATGGAAAGTAACCTGTTACAACGGGTATCTAAACGCGTCGCCTCCCTCAAGAGAAGAACTCCAGGACTAACAGGACGAGTTACAGTTGCTAACTCGCTCATCCTCCCAATTCTGTGGTACCAGGCCCATGCGATAGCCTTCTCACCTACCTTTATAACCTCAATTCACGCGCTCATCCAGGGCTGGCTGTGGCCTGGCTCTCACCCTCCTATACGGATGGAAACACTATTTGGCCCACGCTCAAGCGGAGGCATGGGACTAATAGATTTTGAGAGCCATGCCAATCACATCCTAGGTACCTGGATAAAGGAAATCCTTGCTCCAGACCTCCCGCAACAACATTGATCCAGAGCAGCAAGGACTAACTTTGCACAGGAGCTCAAATTAACCAACCCACATAGTCCACCCAGACTACTTTCATACCTTGCCAAGCACCCTACTGCAACGGGTCCACATGGAACCTCCCCTCATTTCACACATATCCTCCAAACTATCCGCTGTATGGGATGGACCATAGAGAACATGGGTACTATACAGGGAAGGGGACGACCCAGCCCCCAATTCAAATTAAGAAACCCAGAAAACCACCCCCAGAGGGATATGCTCAACAACCCCAAGCATAGCTAGGATAGAATACCTAGATACGCTGGACATTCCCTATGATTTAACCACACAGAAAGCAATGTGGAAAATGACACACCACCCACTCCTACAACCAAGGATAAGAGCAAACGCCTGGCGCTGTTTGAGAATGACCTATAGGACGGCGGACCGCTCCAACTCCCTCCACAAAACATGTGCAGTATGTGGAGGGGAGGGATCCCTACATCACCGCCTAGAAACATGCCCCCTAACCAAAGCTATATGGCAGGAAGTCGCACGCCTGCTCAAGATTCAAAACAAACAGGAATTCTCGATATCAAAGAGTATCTTCGCGCTCCAGATCGAGTCACTAATCCCATCTACACTCCGCTCCCTAATAATACCCATTGCAATGTGGACAATACACACATTTGCATTAGATGCTTTCAAGGGCACGGTCCCAACCATTCATTGGATTATTAACAACTTCCATGTCCACTTACTGGAGCACTTCCAAGCCTGGCTCTATGGATATATGAGACCAAGACAAAAAGCGCTCATAGAATCATGGTTCCCACTCTGGTTCCTCCACACAGACCCTTTCCTTCACACCTGCTCCATAGCATGAAAAATCCCCTCGGAGTAGTGCATCAACCCCCCATACCTGGCAGTCCCGCTGGCAACAGGGGTAACTTGAGTACCCTGGGGTGCCCAATTTTTATATTTCTTAGTTATTCTCTTAGTTTCACATATATTTGGTAATGTCTGTCCCCTGGTCAGCTTACCTCAGTTAAATAAAAAGATTCAGGTATCTTAATAGTGGAGGCAATATGCAATTGCAAACTGAGACATCAGAGGATGGCCCTAGTATTATCAGGACCCTATTACCAATGATTTTACCCTGGCGTGGGGCAAGGTAGGATATTAAGATAAAGATATACTAGCCAATATGAAAACTTAGTCCACAAACCACGGTGATCTACTAACTAATGAAATGAAAGTCTCAACGATGAAAATTTTAGATTTGATTTACCATTACAAATATTAAGTAATTAAGGTACCTAGGAATAAAGCCAATATTATTTTGATACAATTTTGACACCATCTATAAAGCTGAGGGGCTGCAAGGCAAGATAATTCATAATAAATAATCAAACTTGCATCTACTTATAAATCCAATAAAGTATTTTTTAATTAATTTATAAAAAGATGTTTGATCAAACCTAATTGCATCATTTCACCCCACTTGTCAAAACATCATGGAACAGTTATGAGTGGGTTTAAATAAAGAACTGAGAACTTGTGGCAATTAGGATAGAATGCTGCAGATATCCTCTTCAGGAACGTTGCATGCACCTGGCCAATAAGGTGTCCTTTAACATATTCCTCAGGTGTAGAAATCTGTAGATGTTTTTTCAATGATCTCAAAAGGGCCTAACATATGTGCTTCATATGTAGTCCATCCAAACCCATGGCTTTTGTAATATAAACAGACTTTTTGCAGTTAAGTTGGATAAGGGACAACAGTCTTTGTTATCATGTTCTCAGGACCTTACTTTCTAAGCCAGCACATTAGAATATGATCCGCTCTAAAGCTAGATCAAAGTCTGCGAAATAAAATACAAATATTTCATGGTACTCATATCTCATGACTAACACAATAATATAAGGTTAAGGGAAGAGCAAGATATAGGCTTTAGTTTCAGCTTAATCTCAATTTCAAGCGAATTTTATATAAACGTTTATTTTACCATTGACATCTGACCACGTACATTTTCATGTTAATGTCCCTGGATCTGCCGCCTACTGCTTTAATGTGAGGGTAGCAGAGCTCCACCACCAAGCATTTTCTGCCCTTCAGGCAAATGGATTCACATAAGGTAAAATAGCCTGCCATCCTCTTTCGGCCATTTTGTTCCCCCCAAGGGACTTAGCATTCCACCTTGCGTGAATCCACCCTTCTTGCCCCCATCCTCTTGCCCTCCCTCATTCCAATATCCAATTTTGCCTGTGTGTCAACTATGGGCGTTTATTCCTGTTTTGACAAGGCAATTATTAAACTGACCACCACTGAGTTTGCACCAGCTGGCTTTACCAATTCCACCCATTTAAGGCCTATTTTGACATAGGCTTCCAGATGGAGGAAGAGGCTGCAGAAGCTTTTACTCCCCTTATTTACAAAAATACTCCCATCCCTACTATCATTGTTCGCCTCCATTCAGAAAAACACACTGGTGGTGTCCTTTGCATCCCTCCCTTCCTACCTCCCACCCCATACTTTATATGACCAATTGATGGCGGGGCTTTTGACTTATGGGACTCAGCCCAGCCTCATCTTCACCGATCCCTCTGGTGAAGAGCGCCTTGCTGCATCTCGCGCCACTGCTACCATAATCCCACACCACCGTGCCATAGCTCAGCAAATCCCCCCTTGCTCATATCACAGCGGCGCCTGAGCTTTTCGTTTGGGCTCATGTGGAAAATGGTCAAAAAATCTGTCCCCACTGTTTTGGATTTGAACAATAAAAAAATTCTTCCCCTGAGCCACTTCCTCTGTTGTGGCTTCTGAGCTTTTTCAGCGGATTTTGAATGCGGCGTTTTGCTGCCCCCTCCCACTCATTTCTTTGTATGTTGGGCCAGAGGGGGAATTTGCCTCAGCCAAACCATTTTACCATACTAACCCCACCCAAACTCAACCCCGCCAATCAGAGTCTGGCTTAGACTACCATTCACACTCAAGTAACTCATTTCAACTACTATCATTCAAAATATTACATCCACTATTCTTTTGAACCTGAATCAGTGAGACCTACTGCCTGAGGTTGACAAATCATGTAAAGTTATATTGAATAAAGAAACTGGTGAACCTCTAGACCAGATGGATTATGAATGGGCTGTTTTTAATTCTGATTTTGACAAAACCCTATCCTCAAATGATTTGCACATCAACCCAGTGTCATCCTTTACCAAAGTGACCACCAGCTCACCTTAGCAGCGGTGGCCTCACCCCTTGCCCAAACCTCCGCAAAGCGGCAGCCCAATCAGTGGTGCAATTCCACAAAGGGCTGAGCACACTTGCCTTCCCCCTGATTTCTCCAAAGCAGCACAGGCCAAAATTACCAGATTGTTTAAAGATGCCAAAGCCACTGTCATACATATGGTGAAACTAGAAGATTTCGACCCATCTGATAAAATCACCTAGCACAAATTAAACTATTTTTTCCAACTCCCCCAATGCACGCCTTCAAGCTGAACATGACCTATAATAATTGGTTGAAGCTGTCTTTCAAGCAGAACCTGAATATGAGAGCCCATTTTTTACAGCCATTCACCCCCACCAGGATGATGCCCCAACTCAATGTCTCTGCTTTTGTCCGCTTTCACAACCATGATTCTGTCATGAAAAATATGCCTGTAGATGAGCTGCCCGACCCCCCCTCACTTCTGCCATGGTGGGTTAGCAGTTTTCCGCTCCTCGCCTGGTTGGAGGTTTTGCTTTGGCTTTATTGTTTCGTTTGTTCATTTGTTTAATTCTTTTGTTTAATGAGTATTGGTAATGTCCATCCCCTGGTTGGAGTACCCTGAATAATTTTATAAAATTTAAAGGGAAGAGCAGGATGCTTCCCATGATGTAAGGCAAATATGGAGAACTTCATGTCTGAGTGAAAAAAGACATTATATGCAATTATAGTGGAAGGAAAGAAGAGATTAAAGCTGGTCGCCTTGGCTGTAATCATCTTCATAAGAATAACAATGAGAGTACATTTACATGTTCTATAGTGCTGTTGGTGTCAGGGTGATAGGGTGTAGACAATACCCCTCGTTTACCCATCAAATCATGAGATTAAAACTTGGGTATAAAGTTAGTCCCAGTATGTTATAGACTCTGTGGGTATCAATGTAACAAATATTTTGCATGATAAACTTATCCTTGGTTTTGACCCCTGAGCTTTTGCTTGTTTTATCCTCCACCCTATTGGTGAGGTGATCAAAAGGCAAAATAACATATCTTAATTGGTGCATACTATTGGGCAAAGATCCAACGATGTAAATAGATACCATGTGCTAGATGTATTTTCTTTTAACCTAAGTTGATAGAAGGTGGCTTTACAGTAAGGGGCGTCATATTGGCATCCTTTACATGCTGAGGATCTCTTTAATATCAAAATGCATTAATTACCAATAATGATGTTGTTTCAATAGCTCATTCATATTCTTTAAACTCCATACCCCATTTCTTTATTGGTCCCAATAATATTAGTTTGCTCCATTAGTTTAGGTATCCAGTTTTGCACTCATTGATAACTTTATAAAGATTTCCATTATTTGATAACGATGTTATCATTAAATCTTTAAGCAGCTTTGAATTATATTACTCTGTTGTCATATTCTAGAGTTAGCATTATATCATATAAAACATTAGTTCCAATGGCAATTATGGCCACAGTGGGAAGCTGATATAAAAAATTGAAACTCTGATATTTTATGCAGGGGTGGTGTTGAGTTTCAAAATTATAGGCTTGTAATTATAAAGCCCATCAATCCAGATTCCCTTTTAGCCTTTTTAATTCTGTAACCAGCTGTAATGAATGGGAATCCCAAATTTATATCTGCCAGCGATAAAACCCTGAATTGTAGAGTTGCCTCCATTTAATAAGGGTAACATGTATTTCACCTAATGACAGAATTTTTAAACTAAAAGGGGTGGTCCAATCAGCTAAGGTTTTGTTGTGAATCAGTCCAACCACCCTCTACTAAAAATTAAACAACAATACACCACGTCTCATCTTCACCATTAGACCTCTGGATAAAGGCCTGGAACTGATTCAGCCTCAGCCTGGGGATTCACAAAGGCTTAGTCCACTGGATCAATCTAGACTATCAGGGCTCTATCACCTGGTTTGCACTACAGGCTAAGGTGCAGATTCAGTCCTGCCCCTTTGGACCACTCAGTTACACTGGAAATTTTTTGGATACGTGGCTGAAGTGGAAGAAAAGCTCCATAAAAGTGAGTTGTACAATAATAGTGACTCTCAAGGAACACCACAAAATAAAAAACATAAACTTAAAAATAAGTTAATTTTAAATTTGCTTTACCTCAACTCAACAGAGTTTAGGAATTACAAGGTGAGGAATATCACATCAATTACACCTTGAAATCATGGAAACAAAACAAATGAATCTAAAATTATTGTTTATATATAGTGTTAAAAATGATTGTCAAAATGGTAAATTCCTACAGCACATTTGCTCCACCTCATATGCACCAAATAAAAAATCCAATCATTTGAAATATATCTGAACTGACTGAACTATACAGATTGACCAGAATACAGGGGTTTCCAGTCAAATTCATATATTTTTCATTTATTTTTTATATCCATTACAAATAATTTGTTTTTTACATTGCCCTTATCACCCATTACAGGCCAATTCATGAATTTTTATAGTTTTTTTTAGTATCAATGAAAAATATATTAATTGACCTGTAATGAAGGTGAAAAATGAAAAACATACAAATTGGCCTATAATTGATGTAATTGCTTAAAACCCTGTATGAATTTTGAATCACTTTGAGGTAAGTTCGATATACCTTGAAATATCAAAAACTCTGTGATGAACTGTTTATCACACCAGCAAATTGATTCATAATTGGTTAATGCTCTGAAATGCTGTCCATGAACATATACCTGGAATTGTTTAAATGAGTAGATGAATGCCAGAAGCTATTTCTCAGTAAGATTTTTTGTTTATGAACATTTAACGTCCTGCTGCAGTAAACCACTGGGTGCTCAATCCTATCAAGATCAAATCGTGATAACAGCGCCCCTATAGCAGTGAAATAAGCGTACAATTGAATAATAAACTTTAAAAAAATTGCGTAATACTAGTGGCGTTAGGGTGAGCTAAAGCCAGAGTTTTTATAGGTCTATTTTCAGTTTCCAGTCTACTAAAAAGCTACTCCATTTTTAACAAATGAAATAAAGGCACAACAACTTAATCATATTCTTTAATAATTGGATTTAATAGACAATCATTCCAAGGAACGATTAACCTTTGCATTTATACTCTGCTGCATAATACATTGAATAGATTCAATCTTTGTGTTTGGAGCTGTACGCCATGTTTATCAATGACAAACCCTAAAAAATATAGTAGATTTCAAAAAGAAGTTATACTTACTCAGCTTGTATTAAATTGGCCTTGAAAAAAGGTGAAACAGAACTTCTAGCGCAAATGCTCAATATATTTTGTAGAAAGGACGCTGATATCTAAATTTACTAACACACAATGAATTTTAGGTCTCCTAGTATACTACTATGTTTCACTCTAAATACACAGGGATTTTCTCATCCACTGAAACATTCTAGTAGGTAGGTAGAGGCACTGAAGCCATAATCATGGTTCATTTTTCCTGTTCCACGTTGGGCAGCAAATTTTTTTTAATATTCAGAATATTAAATCCATGGCTGAAAGGTATGGCGCGCCACTAAGCGGTCTAGCACATTGCTAATTCATTTAAGGAAAGAAATCCTTTTTTGGTAGTATTGTTAAGCATTTAGTAGTCTTTGCTACTCAATCAGATCATCGTTCTTCCTTATAATAAAAACTGGTGCTGCCCAAGTACTCTTTGAGAACACTAAAAACACCTGTTGCACAATTTAAATAATCTTTATATATCACTATCAGATAATTGGATGTACAAAAAGTTGATATAAGTGTCTTAGTCTTATTATAGTTTTATTATTATAGCAATTTATCGTTTAACTTTTGATGGAATAGTTTAAACCAGAGTATTAATTTTACTTAAACTCTCAGCAGAACAGGAGAACTGACTAAGAAGCTTGCTTGCGTACTAACTTAATTTTAGTGCTGCATCTTAAGAGAAAACAACCCCTTTTACAAACCTGAAGGTGGTACCAGAGGGTGAAAATATCTTACCCACCAATCAAGATCTAAGAACTTATGTATTTGGCTGAGATAAATTTCTAAAGGTGGCTGATTGAATAAAATATATTAAGTCCTTATTTCATGGATTCATCATACTTGCTGTCAACCAAGCACCCAGAATTAAGCCATATTGGTAAGAAAAGGTTTTTAGAGTTTTGATAGGTCAGTTGGTCATTTTGCTAAATCTGATACCCCTGCCTATATGAATCTTCATTTAAATCTCACTATTAGCCACCTAGTACCCTAAGTACTGGGAGGCATTATTAAAAATAGTGTATCACTCGTTTTATCCATCTAAAGTGCTAATATTAAGCCTGATAGTGCTACTAAATGTCCTAAACTTTTTTTACAGCTGCTTAGTTTTAATTACTCCTGCAATATTAGATTGTGAAGTTCTATAAATAAGCACCTGTGAGCAACTCTTTTCCAGGATTTTGACAAAGTGGTGCTCACTACACGGTTTACTTGTACACCACAAACTATTAGTTACAATTTAGATGTGAGACGCTCATGCCTATAGCTTTAATGGGTGGATAGTAAATGGGGATTTTGTGGTGGATTATCAGATGGATAGCCCCTACCATCACATTTAGATTTAAACCCTTTGACCGCGTGCTTTTAGCAGAGTCTTGAAGAATTATCTAGATGGATACTGATGTAGTTAAAATATAGATTCATAGCATATTGAATCCTTAAATATTGCTTCTTGTGAGAGAGGTTCCTTGGTGGAAGAGCGCCTGATGTTCTTTATGAAACCTAAACCTTTCTGGACACTTATAGCCACCTAACAAATTAGAGTATTATGTACAAGGGTTTGCACACCTGGCTATGTTACACATGATCCACCTGTTGAGAGTGTACCATAAGGATTTGCAACGCCATCTGGTGAATCGCGACACATCAAGGCTAACATATGACAACCTCTAGAACTTACTGCTTATTATATAGGAAAGGTAAAGTCTAGTATGGAAGACTACCAAAAATTTTATGAGCTACAAAACGAATTAATACCAATTATACTGGCATAGCGAAGTATGTGGAAGAAAACATTTAGATCTTCTGTGGAGATTTGGATAAGACCGCTGCTAAGTCCTGTAGTCCAATTGAAAAGTTTGCAAAGAAGATTGCAAAGCGTTAAGAGAAAACTTTAGCTAAACTATTGGCACAAGCGTCTACTCGCCAACTGTGTGATGAACAAAGAATAGCCGTTTTGGAAAACACCAATAAATGCCTTGTCACACATTGAGGAGCTGGAATGGTGTCCGTCTTAAAATCTCATTGGTAGGCTACTGCTTTAGCCGTCATGGTTGCTCAATTAAAGAAATAATTAAAGCTGAAGGCATCCAAAAAATGCCATGTATTTGGATCGATGGGTTATTGAATGTTAAGGAGCTTCAGGGTAACAGGAACACCATTGAAGGGTGACTGTATTTCAAAGAATCCCAATTACCTGTCAATGAGGAGTGTAAGAAAATGAAGGAGGATCTTCAAAATTGGGTCAGGGCAGTGGAAGCAGATCAACATAACTTAGTTATCTCTTATCTAACCTTTGTTTTAAACTTATGGTCTGAGAGCAGGGTTGAAGAACTTAAGATGCACAAGCTTCTATGGAGATTAAAATGACTCTATGTGAATCCGCTTCTCAAAAGCACCCTGAATTTTTGGAAGCCAGTATCAAAGCAATTATGCGCAACTTGATCAGCTCTCTTGTTCCTTTGACCAGATGGACGTTTTCTCAGAGACTATGGAACATGATTCTCCTGCTGTCCATGCCCTCACTGATAGTAAAATCTTCCCTTTTAAACCCAACCTTAAGGACAATTCTAACTCAGGTGAGTGTTACATTGCTTTATTTTTATACATCTATAAATCTGCAATAAAAGGGCTACAAATCATCAGTAAGTTAAGCACATTATCTCATGCCTAATTAGCATGGCCTAAGATGTAATGTTTACATTAAGCATACCCTTGCTACCTGGGCGGAAGGGAAGGATGCTTTTATTGATGATTTCGGCTCAAAGCAGAGTTTAAGTATGTAAACAGATCTTTATGCGTATTAGTTTGTAAAAAGGAGAATATGTTGCCGCCTTCTTTGATTGTTTTTACACATAACCTCAAAGGATGTTAACTTCCGAGATGTTAACCTTTTTTGACACCGTGGCTTCCATCATGACTGGGTTGGCTTCTCACCCTTCCTTGGCAATTCATATTACCTCCTTGAAAAGTTACTTCCAGAATATTCACAGTACTAGGAAGGATCTTCTAGATTTTACTTATTTTCATAAACTTGGGACTACCTGAGGAGATGTGTCAGAACCACAAGTCTTGACCGTTGAGGATTTAAAGCCAAAGCCAAAGAAAGCTTTACGACCCAATTGCACCTTAGGCAACAATATTGGCCATGTAAAATTGTGTGTTGGAGGAAGAGAGCTGACATTGAAGAACAGGGAAAAGATTTTTCAGCGTAAGGACAGGCACCCCTATTGCTGATGAATCTAAAGTGCCTTACTCCGCCCCCTCTTCATTGCTCATCTGTCTTTTATAGATAACCCCTCAGATGAAGAATCTGAATGAAGTTCTGAAATTTTAGGATATTATGTCGAAGAGCAAATGCCAAAGTCAAGATTCAGGATTGGTTGGACCATCTAGTACTAAAAAAAAAAGATTCAGGATTGGTTGAAAGTTAAAGGAGTTCATAAGGCCATGATACCTAATAACATTTATCTTAGCTAAGTTTGGGGTGTCTTAGGTTATTGATACTGCTAGTTATGTTGACCAGTTCATCGTCTTATTGATCTGAATTATCCAGAATGTTCATACCTTACAACCCAAAAAGGAGAGATATCATGATACAGCTCTCAAACTTACCTTTACTTTCCATATTAAAGAGGTTCTAGCTCTTCCTCCTAACTTCAGTGGAACTATAAACAAGGTAGAGGTTGTCATCCAATAATATGAGTTTAGGTAAACTTTGAAACTGGGTCCCTGATCTATGTCATATCATAGGCTTATCATGAAAATTAAGCTGGCACCCTATCTGCAATACTCCTAAGAATATGGAACTGCAGGCCCAAATAGTACTTTCACTATTAGAGCGTACTCCTCATTTACCAGCTACAGTGGAAAACTTATCTTGTTATCACCTACGGTGGCCTTGGCAACTATACTTATGATATGCTGATTGACACTCAATTAATTCCTGAGCATGATGGAATCATCAACGTGAAACAGGGGTATCTGTCCCAGGCTGATTATGCGGTTCATTTAGTTTTAATCAATAAAGATCGTGGCAATAAAGAATACCTTTCCTGGTTGATTACCCTTCTTCTGCATTAAATTTTCAGGTAAAATGTCAAGGAAAAATACAAAAAAGTTTTCTGATTCAGTGGACGCTTTAGAGGCTATTCCTTCACATGCCTCAAAAGAGGCAGTAATTAAGTCTGATTAATATCGATTGATTGACACCAAGATTAATTTTAAACCCTCCTTGAATTGCTTATAATACACATAATAAGCATTAATGGATTTTATTCCTTAGAGTCTTGAGCATTGCATGGTATACTAGACCCTGAATAACAGCGACCTATCAATATAGTAGTTGGGAATTTTTCTAACTAGGGAATTATTTTAAAAAATGATAAAAGACAAACAAGGCTTGCTGGTTCCAATTGAGGGTATTAAAAGAATTTATTTATTGGCTCTATTTTAGATAAGGGTTTACCTAATTAAAAATTGTTACATAATTTGCCTAACGTTCATATTTCAGATGAACTCATTACAGACAAGCTTGTAAGAGTTCACTTTTCTTTATATGTCTATAGTGATATATTTTATATATATGATATTAAGTATGGGCTCATGAAGGATTGAAGCCACACAATTGATGTTGGTGAGGCCAATCCTATCTTCTCAAGCCATATTATAAATCAAAGGTCTCTGAGCAACAAATGAGGACAGAGCTCAAAAAGTTACTAGACGCAGGATTACTAGTACCTTCACAAAGCCCTTGGTCGTCTATTCTCTAGCTTATAAAAAATGGATGCTATTGGGTAGTTGTGGACTACCAAAAATTGAACAACCTCACAAAAAATAGTATTTTATCCCTCGAATTGATGATTCTCTTGCATAACTCTCTGGCTCCCAATTCTTTTCGCTATGGACTTGGCCAGAATATATTGGAAAATGGACCTTTCCCCCAGGATCAGGATAAATGTGTTCTTTGCAATGAGGACCTATTTCAGCCCACCAGACAAGCCCTAAGGGTTTTGTGATACACTCTCATCATTCCAACAAGTGATGGATTATAACTTACATGATCATAAGCTAAGTTGTGTGATTATCTATCTTGATGACATCACAGTCTTTTAAAAGCTTTTATCAAACATCTTACTCATTTGAAAATTGTTCTAACGCCTTCAGATCCTAAACTAAGATGAAAGAATTTAAGTGTTTTTTCCAAATTGAATTAGATATCCTTGGATATGCTATCTCACAGGAAGGAGTGTAACTCTTATAAGATAAGGTTGAAGAAGTATTAGAATTGCCAACTTTTCTTTCTCGTTGCAAACACTTTTGCAACCCATTCAATTCAAGACTAGATCTAATTTGATAATCTCATAGAGGGGATTAGTCTGCACCCATGTCTGGGAGCAGTTGGGCAAGCAAGGCAAGAGGAGCAGGTGGAAGGTCTGCGGCCTCTAATGTTCAAAAACGCCCCGGAGAATCTGGCGGAATAGAAAAAAATCTAAAAAAAACTGGTGGACACAATTTCCCTGGAGATACTCGCGTGGCAAGCACGATGCAACCAGTACATCAACACACCACACTCCCAGCCACTTTCTTTGGTGGAATTTGGAGTCTGTGTGTATCTGGACATCAAAAAATGGCCTTATGGGAAAAATTTTGTGAAGATGTACACAAAATTTTCCTGACTGCGGTGTATGTTGCACCTCACTCCATGTCACGCAGTTGGATGGACCTAGGTTTCAAAAGCAAAATAGCAGCAGATGAGGCTGCAGCGGTGCGCATAGTGGTCAACCTCCCCGAAGGGCAACAAGTCATTGAAACCAAATGCACCAGATGGACAAAATCAAAACAAATTTTCCTCACGTTTGACTTTTTGCCTACTATGGTAAAATGTGACATTTTGGAGCAACACCTGAAAGATGGTCTCGCCATATACAGCAAAAATAATCTTTCGAAATGCAACATTTTACACTGATGCCACACCTGTGCACTGGTAAAGCAATCACAGTTCTGACCCCAACTGAGGAGATCATGAAGGACCTAACCTAGATCCCACACTCCACCTTTATTGATATCACAGGGCATACCACCCACCCATTCCGGGTAACCATGGACAGCGCCCCCCCATTTGCACCCACTGTGATGTGTTCGGCCATAAGGCACATGTATGCCCCATCAAGAAGGGCGTCACATTCCAAGAGCACCCCTCGGCGGCCATGGCCAATAGAGAGGCGCACTACAAACCAACTGCAAGCACCAAGGAGGCTTTCCCGTGGGGAGCACAAGGCTGCTACCTATTGGTAAAGCCCATCTCCCCGCAGGAGCAGAAGAAGGCCAAGCAGGCCTGTAGGGCCATGGCCAAGGAAGCGGCCAAGGCCACCACCACCATCCCACACTCACAACGCCAGGAGGACATGGAGACTTCACGGTGGAAGCAACTCAGGAATCCATCACCCAATCAGATTGGAAGGCCCATGCTGAGTGGGCCACTCAATCTGAGGATCTGATGGGAAATTTGATCTCACCCAATCGCTGCACCCAAGCTCCGGTTGAAACTGACTTGGGACCTATCCCAACTGAAAAAAAAATTTTTGCCCCGCTCGATGGTGCACTGAACTTATCCGCACCGCAAAAAATTTGTCTGACGTCGGGAAAACAAAAAGCAAAGGCTAAAGCCAACGTGACTCTTTCCACAAAAATTAACAAAAACCCTGATAGCATTGCTACTAAAACCCACACTGCTGTGAAAGCCCATGGGGACCTGGAAGAGGCTGGTGGGCCCAGGGGCCCACCCCTCACACCTAAGGTGCGATGGGGGAAACCTTCACTCTAGGGATGCTGAATATTGCTGGACTCAAGGCCTCCCCATCCTGGGCTAGGAATCTGAGTTTTTTACAAAACAATTTACCTGTGGATATCCTGGCCATCCAGGAGTCCCACTGTCCACAAGGTTAAGAAGAAGCTTGGAAAACAATGCTCCTACCATCCCTATCCTTTTGGTCAAAGCACTATGGGGTGATAATTCGGAAAAACAATTTTTTCAAATTTACATCTTCAGAAACATTCCTAAATGGCTGAGTGCTCGTTGTCACCTTCTCGTGGGCCGATGTTGCACACACAATCGTCAACATTTACACCCCAAACGGTGCACACAAGCGTCGGGAAACTTTACTCATTGGTCAAATCCCTCCTGCTACCCCCCAATTCTTTCCTAGTTGGCGACATGAACTGTTGGCTAACCTCACCAACGGACCAGTGGCCGCCATCACCCCACGCCCCACAGGGTCATGTAGAACTATGTGTTCTAAAAGCCACCCTTGGGTTAATGTATGCGCTGCTGCGACATGCCCCACTGCTCAAAAACATGACGCGTCCCCACATCCACAATGGCCAATTAAGGTCCATGACCCGCATTGACCTTATTCTAATGCCGGCGAAATTCCAACCCCACATCTCCCACTTCAAAACAACGAAAGTGGAATCTACCGACCACTGACTGGTCTCAATAACATACCACTTACCTGTCACAGTTGCAAAGGCCCCACATTGGTGCAAAATCTGCCCCCTCCCTGAGATCGCGTCGCCAGGATTTTCCAGGTGGGTGGAAGAGGCAACTTTGGCAAAATTGTTTGTTGCACCATTTTGCACGGACCCCATTTCCACATGAACAACTTTCAAAGAAGACACCATCTTCCACTATTGCCGTCTCTCCTCCAGGCGCTCACGAGCCACATTGGCGGTTATCTTGCATATGCTGGTGGAATTAGCCCACTTGGAGTCCAACATTCCAGCCACAGGATATAGCCCTGCATAGGGCTGAAAGTGGGCGGAGGCAGCCGCCCACCTCAATGCACTCAAAAGGCAACACAAACATCGGGTTTGTGTCCAATACAGGGCCACAAGCATCACTAAAGGCGACAAGTGCACCGCATACTTCTATAAAAAAATTTTCGCACCACGCCAGAGCGTGGCCTGCACACAGGTGTGAAGATCAGATAATTCTATTGCGGATACACCGGCTGAAGTGGCAATCAAAATGCAAAGATATTTCTCTGAGTTATACCGAGCCAAACCAATTAGGCTGGCTGAAATGGTGAAATTTCTTGACCAAGCTCATATCTGCACCGTTTTCAGATACCCGGAAATAATGAATTTAATTACTCTGAACGAATTATGGACAGCCATTTGCGATGCGCCAAACAGAAAATGCCCAGGCCCAGATGGCATTCCATATGAGTTCTACAAAAAATATTTTAAATATATATCCCCACTGCTGCTAGCCTCACTCAACCAAAGCCTGTTGGAAACGCGCCTCCTACCAGGAGGACATGAGGCCTTTACTGTCACACTCTTCAAGAAAGGGAATAGGCTTGACTTAGCCAACTGGCGCCACATTTCTCTAACAAACACAGACACCAAAATTTTAACAAAAATCATGGCTAACGTTTAGGGACTGTAGCATCTGCCACCATCTCCCCAGAACAATTCGGTTTCATCCCCAGAAGGTCGATTTGGGATAACATGAACTCTGTGGATAATGTGTGTCAGTCCACAGCCTCTGGGGCACTTGTATCCTTGGACCACAAAAGGCCTATGATAGAGTAAACTGGGGATACCTAGGGGCCTGCCTCCATCAATTCCGCCTACCCCCCCGCTTTATAAACTGGGTGATGCTGCTCACGGAATCTGCAACAATGGCAGTGCGTGGCCCTGGCTTCCTAACAGAAGTAGTCCGCCCTCAAAGGGGCTTACGACAAGGGGACCCCCTCAGCCCACTCTTATACAACTTCAGCCTTGACCCACTACTGCGAAATGTGAATGCCTACCTCACTGGGGTCCATGTGCCAGGCCAAACCCCAGTCAAGATGATGGCATTTGCAGATGATTGCATGGTGGGGGTGTCTAATAACAAAGATGCACGCGCGCTTGAAGCCCTCATCCAGGAATATTCCCGGGTAAGCAACGTGGCACTGAACGCCTCCAAAACTGAAAATCATCCTCCTTGGTCGGTTTCAGAACTGCTGGGCTCCAGCAAGTAGTTCCCAACCCGGCCCATCTGCTCGCCCACGTCCACGCCTTACTAACTCAACACACACAGATCCAATGGTGCTCCCCTTTGTGCCACGTCCTACCATAGGACCGGTATGCCATCTGGGCGTGTGGATGGAGGCAGGCGGATACGCATCAGCAGTAATGGAGTGCCATATACTGGACAACGTGACGAAGCGAATCGCCTCTCTCAGAGCCCACCCTACTACCCTCACTGGCAGGGTTGTTCTTGCCAACTCTATGCTCCTATCCAAAGTCTGGTTCTGAGCCCACGCCATCCCCCTCTCCCCAAGCTTCTTCAAGTCCAGTATGCTTTGCTGCAAGGATGGCTTTGGTCAGGCCGCCCTCCACCAGTACGGCTAGAGTCATGTTTGGCCCTCATCATCATGGTGGCATGGGTCTGCTTGACTTCAAAGCCCATGCTGCCAAGATCCTGGGCACCTGGATCGCGGCCGTCACCGCTCCTACACTCCCATCCCAACACTGGTCCCGTGCGGCCTGCTCCAACTTCTCCCAAGCCTTGGGCCTCAACAATCCATCAAACCCCCACTCCCTGATGAAATACCTCGCATCACACACATCAGCCACAGGTCCTCATGGGACTAAAACCCACTACAAACGAATCCTACTCTCCATGCGAAGCTCAGAGTGGAGAATTCATATTAGCGGACATACAACCTGAAGAGGCCGCCCCTCTCCTCAGTTCACACAAGAGGTACTGAGGCTACCCATCCATGATGGCGTGATCCCCATTCGACCCCATGTCCTATCCAGGGTGGACTACCTGGACATGATGGACATCCCTTATTCCACTGAGACCCAAAAGACTATCTTGAAATACGCACACCATCCTCTGTTGCAGCCTCAAGTCCGCTCCCATGTGTGGTACTGCTTGAGGCGGGTGTATCATACAGCTGAGCGCTCTAATGCTTTACACTCATCCTGTGTCGTGTGTGGCCAGTATGGAACGCTGTTCCACCGCCTTGAGAAGTGCCCCACCTCTAAAGTGATATGGCGCGAAGTCCAACGTCTGCTAGGCCATGATCAAACGCATCCCTTCAGTCTGTCAAGAGATATGTTTGCTTCATTAATGGCCTCCCCCTCCCACCCTCCCTCCGTGCTCTGGTGGTTGCAATCGCCATGTAAACTATCCACTCGATTGTCTTGGATGCCATCGCTGGCTCCATCCCCACCCTCCCTAAAGCTGTCCACAGATTCCGGTCTCATCTGGTGGACCACTTTAAAGCGTGGATGTTTGGATATCTCCCACCGCGTCGCCGACAGCTGGTCTCCTCCTGGTTCCCAGTCTGGTTCATCAAATCAGACCCCTTCCTCCACACGTGCTCAATAGTGGCTACGGCCCCTTCACGCGTTCCCTCCCCTCCCCATAAGTGGCGTTCCCGCTGGCAACAAGAGATAGCATCGCGTCTCTGGGGTGCCTCCCTGGTACTAACTTTATCTCATCTGAGTCATATTCGGAAGTGTCCATCCCATGGTCGGCCTTCCCCATAATAAATTTAAAATTTAAAAGAAGTATTAGAACTTGTCTCTACCTCAAAAGCTTCAAGATATCCATATGTTTTTGGATATGATTCAGTAAAACAATCAATTCATCCCCAATTTTCGCCCATCTCAGTGAGTCTTTCATTCAACTATTGGCTAAGAACAATCCATTTTTTAAATTTTTTGCGGGGAAGGCTGACCATGGGACGGACACTTCTGAATATGACTCAGAAGAGACAAAACTTAGTACCAGGGGAGGCACCCCAGAGAAGCGATGCTATCTCTTGTTACAGCGGGAACGCCACTAAAGGGAGGGGGAGGAAACATGTGAAGGGGTCGAAGCCACAATTGAACACGTGGGGAGGAAGGGGTCTGATTTGATGAACCAGACTGGGAACCAGGAGGAGACCAGCTGTCGGCGACGTGGTGGGAGGTATCCAAACATCCACGCTTGAAAGTAGTCCATCAAATGAGACTGGAATCTGTGGACAGCTTCTGGGAGGGTGGGGGTGGAGCCTGCGATGGCATCTAAGACAATCGTGTAAATGGTCCACATGGCGATTGCAACCACCAAAGCATGGAGGGAGGGTGGAAGAGAGGAGGCCATTGATAGAGCAAACATATCTCTTGACAGACTGAAGGGATGTTTTGATCCTGGCCTAGCAGAATTAAACTCGCGCCATATCACTTTAGAGGTGGGGCACTTCTCCAGGCGGTGGAACAGCGTTCCATACTGGCCACACACGACACAGGATGAGTGTAAAGCATTAGAGCGCTCAGCTGTACGATACACCTGCCTCAGGCAGCGCCACACATGGGAGCGGACTTGAGGCTGCAACAGAGGATGGTGTGCGTATTTCCAGATAGTCTTTTGGGTCTTAGTGGAATAAGGGGATGTCCATCATGTCCAGGTGTCCACCCTGGATATGACTTGGGGTCGAATGGGGATCACGCCATCATGGATGGGTAGCCCCTGTACCTCTTGTGTGAACTGAGGAGAGGGGCGGCCTTTTTGGGTTGTATGTCCAATAATACAAATTCTCCACTCAGCGCTCCGCATGGAGAGTAGGATTCGTTTGTAATGGGTTTTAGTCCCATGAGGACCTGTGGCTGATGTGTGTAATGCGAGGTATTTCATCAGGGAGTGGGGGTTCAATGGATTGTTGAGGCCCAAAGTGCGGGAGAAGTTGGAGCGGGCTGCGCGGGACCAGTGTTGGAAGGGAGTGTAGGGGCGGTGACAGCCGCAATCCAGGTGCCCAGGATCTTTGCAGCATGGGCTTTGAAGTTAAGCAAGCCCATGCCACCATGATGATGAGGGCCAAACATGACCTCTAGCCGCACTGGTGGAGGGCGGCCTGACAAAAGCCATCCTTGCAGCAAGATATACAAGGATTTGAAGAAGCATGGGGAGAAGGGGATGGCGTGGGCTCCGAACCTGACTTTGGAGAGGAGCATAGAGCTGGCTAAAACAACCCTGCCAGTAAGGGAAGTAGGGTGGGCTCTGAGAGAGGCGATGCGCTTTGTCACATTGTCTAGAATATGGCACTCCATTACTGCTGATGCATATCCGCCTGCCTCCATCCACACGCCCAGATGGCGTACCGGTCCTATGGTAGAGCGTGGCACAAAGGGGAGCACCAGTGGAGCGATGTGTGTTAAGTTAGTTGGGCGATAACATGGGCGAGCAGATGGGCCGGGTTGGGAACTAATTGCTGGGGCCCAGCAGTTCTGAAACCGACCAAGGAGGATTCTTCAGTTTTGGAAGCGTTCAGTGCCGCATTGCTTACCCGGGAATACTCCTGGATGAGAGCTTCAACGCGCGTGCATCTTGATTATTAGACACCCCAACCACACAATCATCTGCGAACGCCATTATCTTGACTGGGGCTTGGCCTGGCACATGGATCCCAGTAAGTTGGGCATTCACATTTCGCAGTAGTGGGTCAAGGCTGAAGTTCTATAAGAGTGGGCTGAGGGGGTCCCCTTGTCGAAAGCCCCTTTGAGGGCGGACTACTTCCGTTAGGAAGCCTGGGCCACGCACTGCCATTGTTGCAGATTCCGTGAGCAGCATTACCCAGTTGATGAAGCGAGGGGGTAGGCGGAATTGATGGAGGCAGGCCCTGTGTTATTCCCAGTTTACTATATCATAGGCCTTTTGTTGGTCCAAGGATACAAGTGCCCCAGAGGCTGTGGACTGACATACATTAGCCACAGAGTGCACATTATCCCAAATCGACCTTCTGGGGATGAAACCGAATTGTTCTGGGGAGATGGTGGCAGATGCTACAGTCCCTAACCGGTTAGCCATACTTTTTGTTGAAATTTTAGTGTCTGTGTTTGTTAGAGAAATGGGGCGCCAGTTGGCTAAGTATAGCTTATCCCCTTTCTTGAAGAGTGTGGCAGTAAAGGCCTCATGTCCTCCTGGTAGGAGGCGCATTTCCAACAGGCTTTGGTTAAGTGAGGCGAGAGAAGCAATGGGGATATATATTTGAAATATTTTTTGTAGAACTCATATGGAATGCCATCTGGGCCTGGGCATTTTTGGTTTGGCTCAGTGCAAATGGCTGTCCATAATTCGTTCAGAGTAATCAAATTCATTATTTCCGGGTATTGGAAAACGAGTGTGGATGTAGGCTCAGTCAAGAAATTCTGCTACTTTGGCCGGCTGAATTGGATCAGATTGATACAACTTGGAGTAATACTTTTGCGTTTTGATTGCCACTTTGGCCGGTGTATCTGCAATGGAATTATCCGATCTTCACACCTGTGTGCAGGCCACGCTCTGGCATGGTGCAAAATTTTTTCAAGAAAAGTGCGGTGCACTTGTCGCCTTTTGTGATGCGAGTGGCCCTGTACTGAACACAAACCCGATGTTTGTGTTGTCATTTGAGTGCATTAAGGTGGGCGGCTGCCTCCGCCCACTTCTGGCCCCATGCAGAGCTGTATCCTGTAACTGGGATGTTGGACTCCAAGTGTGCTAACTCTGCCAGAGCACATGATATAACCAACGATGTGGCTCATGACCATCTGGAAAAGAGATGGCGATAGTGGCAGCTGGTGTCATCTTTGAAAGTTGCCCATGTGGAAATGGGGTCCGCGCAAAATGGTGCAACAAACTTTTTTGCCAAAGTTGCCTCTTCCACCCATTTGGAAAATCCTGGTGATGCCAGCTCGGGGGGCGGATTTTGCACCAATGTGGGGCCTTAGCAGCTGTGACAGGTAGGTGGTAGGTTAGCAAGACCAGCCAATGGTTGGAGAATTCCATTTTTTGTTGTTTTGAAGTGGGAGATGTGGGGTTGGCATTCGCCGGCGTTAGAATAAGGGTGATGCGGGTCATGGACCTTAATTGGCCGTTGTGGACGTGGGGACGCGTCATGTTTTTGAGCAGCGGGGCATGTCGCAGCAGCACATCCATTAATTTGAGGGTGGCCTTTAGTACGTGTAGTTCTACGTGACCCTGGGGGCATGAGGTGAGGAAGGACACCGGTTTGTTGGTGTGTTTAGCCAACAATTCATGTCACCAACTAGGAAAGAGTCTGGGGTAGTGGGAGGGATTTGACCAATGAGAAAAATTCCCAACGCTCGTGTGCACCATTTGGGGCATAGATGTTGATGATTGCATGCGCTATGTCAGCCCATGAGAAAAGGTCACCAAGCACTCGGCCATTTAGGAATGTTTCTGAGGCTAAAAGTTTGAAAAATTATTTTTCCATATTAGCACCCCACAGTGCTTTGACCAAAAGGATAGGGATGGAGGAGCATTGTTTTCCAAGCTTCCTCGGAACCTCATGGACAGGGACTCCTGGATGGCCAGGATATCCACGGGTAAATTGTGTTGTAAAAAAGTCAGTTTTCTAGCCTGGGATGGGGAGGCCATAAGTCCGGCGATATTCAACATATCTAAAGTGAAGGTTTCCCCCATTGCACCTTAGGTTTGAGGGGGTGGGCACCTGGGCCCACCAGCCTCTTCTAGATCCCCGCGGGCCTTCACAGCAGTGTGGGTATTAGCAGCAATGCTATTGGAGTTTTTGATGATTTTCGCGGAAAGAGTCGCGTTGGCTTTAGCCTTCACTTTTGTTTTCCTGACGTTGGACGAATTTTTTGCGGTGTGGATGAGTTTGGTCCACCGTTGAGCGGGTCAAATCTTTTTTTCAGTTGGGATGGGTCCCAAGTCAGTTTCAACTGGAGCTTGGGTGCAACAATTGGGTGAGATCAAATCTCCCATCAGATCCTCAGATTGAGTGGCCTGCTCAGCATGGGCTTCCCAATCTGATTGGTTGATGGATTCCCTGAGTTGCTTCCACCGCAAAGGTTTCCATGTCCTCCTGGCGTTGTAAGTGTGGGATAGCGGTGGTGGCTTTGGTCGCTTCCTTGGCCGCAGCCCTACAGGCCTTATTGGCCTTCTTCCACTCTTGCTTTGAGATAGGCTTTACCAGTAGGTAGCAGCCTTGTGCTCCCCACGGGAAAGCGCCTCTTTGGTGCTTGCGGTTGGTTTGTAGTGCGCCTCTCCGCTGGCCATAGCCGCTGAGGGGTGCTCTTGGAATGTGACGCCCTCCTTGATGGGGCATGCGTGCGCCTTATGGCCAAACGCATCATAGTGGGTGAAAATAGGGGCGCGCTGTCCACGGTCACCAAAATGGGTGGGTGGTATGCCCTGCGATATCAATAAAAGTGGAGTGCAGGATCTGGGTTAGGTCCTTCACGATCTCCTCAGTTGGGGTCAGAACTGCGATGGCTTTGCCAGTGCACAGGTGTGGCATCAGCGTGAAACGTTGCATTTCAAATGACTGTAGTTTGCCATATATGGCGAGACCATCTTTCAGGTGTTGTTCCAAAATGTCACGTTTTACTGTAGTAGACAAAAAGCCAAACGTGAGGAAAATTTGGTTTGATTTTGTCTATCTGGTGCATTTGGTTTTGATGACCCATTGCCCTTTGGGGGAGGTTGACCACTATGCGCACTGCTGCAGCCTCATCTGCTGCCTTTTTGCTTTTGGAACCTAGGTCCAGCTAACCGCGTGACATGGAGTGAGGTGCAACGTATACCGCGGTCAGGGAAAATTGTGTGCACATCTTCACAAAATTTTTCCCATAAGGCCGTTTTTTGGTTGTCCAGAAACACGCGGAATCCGAATTCCACTGACAAAAGTGGCTGGGAGTGTGGCGTGTTGATTTACTGGTTGCATCGTGCTTGCCATATGAGTATCTCTGGGGAAATAGTGACCGCCAGTTTTCTAATATTTTTGTCTATTCCGCCAGTTTCTCCGGGGTGTTTTTGAACGTTGGAGGCCGCGGGCCTTCCACCTGCTCCTCTTACCTTACTTGCCCAACTGCTCCCTGACATGGGTGCAGAGTAATCTCCTCTGTGAGATTATCAAACTAGATTCAGTCTTGAATTGAATAGGTTGCAAAGTGATTGCAACAAGAAAGAAGAGTGGAAAAGAACAATTTATTCTTTTTAAATTTTAAAATTTAAATTTATTGTGGGGAAGGCTGTCCATTGGGCTGGACACTTACAAATATGATATAGGAAAGACAAACTTAGTACCATGGGAGGCACCCAGAGAAGCGATGCTTTCTCTTGTTGCCAGCGGGAACGCCACTTATGGGGAGGGGGAGGGAACTTGTGAAGGAGCCGTAGCCACTATTGAGCACGTGTGGAGGAAGGGGTCTGATTTGATGAACCAGACTGGGAACCAGGAGGAGACCAGCTTTCGGCGACGTGGTGGGAGGTATCCAAACATCCACACTTGAAAGTGGTCCATTAAATGAGACCGGAATCTGTGGACAGCTTCTGGGAGGGTGGGGATGGAGCCAGCGATGGCATCCAAGACAATCGTGTGGATAATCCACATGGCGATTGCAACCACCAGAGCACGGAGGGAGGGTGGAAGGGGGAGGCCATTGATGAAGCAAACATATCTCTTGACAGACTGAAGGGATGCGTTTGATCCTGGCCTAGCAGAATTAAACTCGCGCCATATCACTTTAGAGGTGGGGCACTTCTCCAGGCGGTGGAACAGCGTTCCATACTGGCCACACATGACACAGGATGAGTGTAAAGTGTTAGAGCGCTCAGCTGTACGATACACCTGCCTCAGGCAGCGCCACACATGGGAGCGGACTTGAGGCTGCAACAGAGGATGGTGTGCGTATTTCAAGATAGTCTTTTGGGTCTCAGTGGAATAAGGGATGTCCATCATGTCCAGGTAGTCCACCCTGGATAGGACATGGGGTCGAATGGGGATCACGCCATCATGGATGGGTAGCCTCAGTACCTCTTGTGTGAACTGAGGAGAGGGGCGGCCTCTTCAGGTTGTATGTCCGCTAATATGAATTCTCCACTCTGAGCTTCGCATGGAGAGTAGGATTCGTTTGTAGTGGGTTTTAGTCCCATGAGGACCTGTGGCTGATGTGTGTGAAGCGAGGTATTTCATCAGGGAGTGGGGGTTTGATGGATTGTTGAGGCCCAAGGCTTGGGAGAAGTTGATGCAAGCCGCACGGGACCAGTGTTGGGATGGGAGTGTAGGAGCGGTGACGGCCGCGATCCAGGTGCCCAGGATCTTGGCAGCATGGGCTTTGAAGTCAAGCAGACCCATGCCACCTTAATGATGAGGGCCAAACAAGACCTCTAGCCGTAACGGTGGAGGGCGGCCTGACCAAAGCCATCCTTGCAGCAAAGCATACAGGGATTTGAAGAAGCTTGGGGAGAAGGGGATGGCGTGGGCTCCGAACCAGACTTTGGATAGGAGCATAGGGTTTTCAAGAACAACCCTGCCAGTGAGAGTAGTAGGGTGAACTCTGAGAGAGGCGATTCGCTTCGTCACGCTGTCCAGTATATGGCATTCCATTACTGGTGATGCGTATCCGCCTGCCTCCATCCACACGCCCAGATGGCGCACCAGTCCTATGGTAGGACGTGGCACGAAGGGGAGCACCAGTGGAGCGGTGTGTGTTGAGTTAGTAAGGCGTGGACGTGGGCGAGCAGATGGGCCAGGTTGGGAACTAATTGCTGGGGCCAGCAGTTCTGAAACCGACCAAGGGAAGATGATTTCGGTTTTGGAGGCGTTCAGTGCCGCGTTGCTTACCCGGGAATATTCCTGAATGAGGGCTTCAAGCGCACGTGCATCTTTGTTATTAGACACGCCCACCACGCAGTCATCTGCAAATGCCATCATCTTGACTGGGGTTTGGCCTGGCACATGGACCCCAGTGAGTTGGGCATTCACATTTCGCAGTAGTGGGTCAAGGCTGAAGTTGTATAAGAGTGGGCTGAGGGGGTCCCCTTGTCGCAAGCCCCTTTGAGGGCGGACTACTTCTGTTAGGAAGCCAGGGCCACGCACTGCAACTGTTGCATATTCCGTGAGCAGCATCACCCAGTTGATGAAGCGGGGGTAGGCGGAATTGGGAGGCAGGCCCTTAGGTATTCCCAGTTTACTCTATAATAGGCCTTTTGTTGGTCCAAGAATACCAGTGCCTCAGAGGCTGTGGATTGACATGCATTAGCCACAGATTGCACGTTATCCCAAATTGACCTTCTGGGGATGAAACCGAATTGTTCTGGGGAGATGGTGGCAGATGCTACAGTCCCTAAACGGTTAGCCATGATTTTTGTCAAAATTTTGGTGTCTGTGTTTGTTAGAGAAATGGGGCGCCAGTTAGCTAAGTCAAGCTTGTCCCCTTTCTTAAAGAGTGTGATAGTATAGGCTTCATGTCCTCCTGGTAGAAGGCGTGTTTCCAACAGGCTTTGGTTAAGTGAGGCTAGCAGCAGTGGGGATATATATTTTAAATATTTATTGTAGAACTCATATGGAATGCCATCTGGGCCTGGGCATTTTCGGTTAGGCGCACCATGAATGGCTATCCATAATTCATTCGGAGTAATTAAATTCATTTTTTCTGGGTATCTGAAAATGGTGCAGATATGAGCTCGGTCAAGAAATTCCACCATTTCAGCCAGCTGAATTGGTTCATCTCGGTATAACTCAGAGTAATATTTTTGCATTTCAATTGCCACTTTGGCCAGTGTGTCCGCAATGGAATTATCCGATCTTCACACCTGTGTGCAGGCCACACTCTGGCATGGTGCAAAAAAATTTTTCAAAGAAGTATGCGGTGCACTTGTCACCTATAGTGATGCGTGTGGCCCCGTATTGGACATAAACCTAATGTTTGTGTTGCCTTTTGAGTGCATTGAGGTGGGCGGCTGCCTCCGCCCACTTCTGGCCCCATGCAGGGCTGTATCATGTGGCTGGGATGTTGGACTCCAAGTGGGTCAATTCCACCAGAGCGCGCGAGATAGCTGCTGATGTGGCTCGTGAGCGTCTAAAGTGAGATGGCGATAGTGGTGGATGGTGTCCTCTTTGAAAGTTGCCCATGTGGAAATGGGGTCCGCGCAAAATGGTGTGACAAACAATTTTGCCAAAGTTGCCTCTTCCACCCACATAGAAAATTCTGGTGACGCGAGCTCAAGGGGCGGATTTTGCACCAATGTGGGGCCTTTGCAACTGTGATGGGTAGGTGGTAGGTTATCGAGACCAGTCAGTGGTCAGAGGATTCCATCTTCATTGTTTTGAAGTGGGAAATGTAAGGTTGGAATTTCGCCGGCGTTAGAATAAGGCTGATGCGGGTCATGGACCTTAATTAGCCATTGTAGACATGGGGACGCGTCATGTTTTTGAGCAGTGGGGCATGTCATGGCAGCGCATCAATTAACCCAAGGGTGGCTTTTAGAACGCGTAGTTCTATGTGACCCTGTGGGGCGTGGGGTGAGGGATGCCACTGGTCCATTGGTGAGGTTAGCCAACAGTTCATGTCGCCAACTAGGAAAGAATCAGGGGGTAGCGGGAGGGATTTGACTGATGAGAAAAATTCCCTACGTTCGTGTGCACCGTTTGGGGCATAGATGTTGACAATTGCATGTGCAACGTCAGCCCATGAGAAGGTGATGATGAGCACTCAGCCATTTAGGAATGTTTCTGAGGATGTGAATTTGAAAAAATTATTTTTCTGAATTAGCACCCCACAGTGCTTTGACCAAAAGGATAGGGATGGGAGGAGCATTGTTTTCCAAGCTTCCTCGGAACCTCGTGGACAGTGGGACTCCTGGATGGCCAGGATATCCACGGGTAAATTTTGTTGTATAAAACTCAGTTTCCTAGCCTGGGATGGGGAGGCCTTGAGTCCGGCAATATTCAACGTCCCTAGAGTGAAGGTTTCCCCCATCGCACCTTAGGTGCAAGGGGTGGGCCCCCAGGCCCACCAGCCTCTTCAAGGTCCCCACGGGCTTTCACAGCAGCATGGGGGTTAGCAGCAATGCTATTGAGGTTTTTGTTAATTTTTGCGGAAAGAGTCACATTGGCTTTGGCCTTTGCTTTTTGTTTTCCCGATGTCGGACAAATTTTTTGCGGTGTGGATGAGTTTGGTCCACCGTTGAGCGGGTCAAATCTTTTTTTCAGTTGGGATGGGTCCCAAGTCAGTTTCAACTGGAGCTTGGGTGCAACAATTGGGTGAGATCAAATCTCCCATCAGATCCTCAGATTGAGTGGCCCGCTCAGCATGGGCTTCCCAATTTGATTGGATGATGGATTCCTGAGTCACTTCCACCGCGAAGGTCTCCATGTCCTCCTGGCGTTGTAAGTGTGGGATGGCGGTGGTGGCCTTGGCCGCTTCCTTGGCCGCGGCCCTATGGGCCCACTTGGCCTTCTTCCGCTCCTGCGGGGAGATTGGCTTCACCAATAGGTAGCAGCCTTGTGCTCCCCACGGGAAAGCCTCCTTGGTGCTTGCGGTTGGATTGTAGTGCGCCTCTCCGTTGGCCATGGCTGCTGAGGGTGCTCTTGGAATATGATGCCCTCCTTGGTGGGGCATGCATGTGCCTTATGGCTGAATGCATCACAGTGGGTGCAGATAGGGGGCGCGCTGTCCACAATCACCCAGAATGGGTGGGTGGTATGCCCTCAATATTAATAAAAGTAGAGTGTGGGATCTGGGTTGTCCTTCGCGATCTCCTCAGTTGGGGTCAGAACTGCGATGGCTTTGCCATTGCACAGGTGTGGCATCAGCGTGAAGCGTTGCATTTTAGAAGATTGTATTTCGCCATATACAGCGAGACCTTCTTTCAGGTGTTGCTCCAAAAATGTCACGTTTTACCATAGTAGGCAAAAAATCAAATGTGAGGAAAATTTGGTTTTATTTTGTCCATCTGGTGTGTTTGTTTTTGATGACCCGTTGCCCTTTGGGGAGGTCGACCACTATGCGCACTGCTGCAGCCTCATCTGCTGCTATTTTGATTTTGAAGCCTAGGTCCAGCCAACTGCGCAACATGGAGTGAGGTGCAACATATACCGCGGTCAGGAAAATCTTGTGTACATCTTAACAAAATTTTTCCCATAAGGCCATTTTTTGGATGTCCAGAAACACGCGGACTCCAAATCCCACCGACAAAAGTGGCTGGGAGTGTGGCGTGTTGATGTACGTGTTGCATCGTGTTTGCCACGGATTATCTCTGGGGAAATTGTGACCAACAGTTTTTTTGAGATTTTTGTCTATTCCGCCGGATTCTCCAGGGCGTTTTTGAACGTTGGAGGCCGCGGGCCTTCCGCCTGCTCCTCTTACCTTGCTTGCCCAACTGCTCCCTGACTTGGGCAAAAACAATCCATTCTTTTTTTTAGTACTAGATGGTCCCAACCCAAGGGGGGGATTCATTGATGTTTATTGAATTAAGCCTGGGCTCCTAAGAGCCTGAGGCGAGGGAAGGGGAGGGAGGAGGCATCGAGAAAGGGAGGGGGTTTGCGCGCCAGAGCCATGCTGCAGTGACAACTGAGCGGGGGAGGGTTGGCGACATAGTGCAGACCTTCAGGGCCATCTCAAAGTGTACCTGAAAGTGGGTGATCATGTGTGGAAGGGTCCACACCTGCTGGTCAAAGGCAGCACGAAGGAAGGAGTTATGGATGGTCCAGATGGCTGTGGCATAGGCGAGGACACGGAGGGGTCGGTGGCAACCAGGCAATGTCTGCTCAAACATGAGGTCTTGCACAGGGTGTCCAGACCAGGGCTGAGCATGGAGGAGCGCGCGGGCCTTTGGCCAAAATGCGGCGACACCTGGACAGGTGAAAAAACGATGGAGGTGGGAGTCAATAGGCTCCACACACCGGGGGCAGCTTCGGTGATGGAAGGTAGGGCCAGTCCGGTCCCCTGTCCTGTATGAACAGTGGAGCACCCTCCATAAGGTGTTGGACACCTTTGCTGACAGGATGGGGTGATAGACGTCCTTCCACAATTCCTTAGGTCAAATCTCACGGAGGGAGGGAGGAGCTCAAGGAGTCTTGGGCGGATGGGAGGACGATCTTGGGGTTGAGCGAGTTGTGACAACTTGTCCATTGTGCACAATTGCATTACGACGTGGGCTGAGGCCAGGGCCTTCCCTTCTGTATGGGAAGGCATGGTGGATCCGCGCGCCTACTCGTTTCAGGGCAAGGAGAGCCTGGTTCCAGTAGGGGGATGAGGATGGTTTTAGGCGATGGCCTGGGTGGTTTGTGAGCCACTCCCCTAATGAGGTCAGAGATGCTCTAGGAAGACCCAGAGCTGCTGACACTGACTGGCGGAGGGCGGGCGCCCATTGGGGCATGGGGGTCGCATCCCAGCAGACAATCGGCCATAGGAACTTCAGGAAGATTGTGGTGGCGTGGGATCGCGTGTCCAGAAGCCCTAGGCCCCCTTCATTGCAGGGTCGGGAAATGGTTGAGAGGGCCATTGGTGGATGGTTTGAGCCCCAGATCCAACAGCGGAGGAGTACATTGAGCCGCGTATAAAAGGCATCTGTGAATGGGCAGACGTGCGCTAGGAACCAGACTTTGGAGAGAAGGAACACATTGGCCATCAGAGCTCGACCCTGGGGGTGATGTGTCGCCAGTTCCAGCTGGCAATCCTGGAGTTAACTGCTGCAAGGAGCAAGTCCTCATTGTCTTTTAGCGCAACTCCTTGTTGGTTGGTGAGAACGCCCAGGTGACGGAAGGTACCGCGCTCAGGTTCAATACCAAATGGTGGGGGGAAGGTGGGGGAGCCGACCTGCACAACTGTTGTCTTTAAGGTGTTGACCATGGCGTTGGACGCCTCGGTGTACCTCTCAATGGTCTCAGCAGCGAGGGCAACATCCCCAGGGCAGCCAAATTCAATGGCAGTGTCATCTGCAAATGCCATGGTGCGTGTGGGGGCTTTACCTGGGACCAGAATCCCTGTTAGCTTGTCCTGTAAGGAGGCCAAGAGGGGGTCAAGGGTGATGTTAAAAAGGATAGGGCTCAGGGGGTCCCCTTGCCGGAGACCTTGTCCAACTGGTACTGCCACTGTAAAACCCATTGGCGCCAGGACTCTGGTGTGGAGCTGGTCATAGAGCGCTGATATCCAGCGCCTAGCTGCGGGTGGGAGATGGAAGCAGGCCAGGGAAGCATCAATATACTTCCAGGCTACCCGATCATATGCTTTCTCCATATCCAGGAGAGCCACAAAGCCATTCACCTTACGAGAGTTAGCAGTCAAAGTCACGTGAAGGTCATTATAGTTGTCCCATAACGACCTCCCCGGAATAAAACCGTGCTGAGATGGGGAGAGGCGAGGTGACCCCATTTGGTGATGCGGTTGGCCAGAAGCTTCGTGAAGAGCTTGTGGTCTGTGTTGATCAACGCTATGGGGCGCCAGTTCGCCAGGTTCTCACGGTCTGACTTCTTGTGAATGAGGGTCGTGATTGAGCCTCTGGAGTCGGGGAGGACCTCGCCATTCACCAAGAGTGCAGCGAAGAGGTCGCGGAGGGTTCTGGCTATCACTGCAGGTTCCAGAAGGTACACCTCAAAGGGTATTCCGTCTGGGCCTGGGGCTATAAGCCGTGGGGATTTAAGAAGGGTTTCCATCACATCCTGGATGGAAATAGGCGCCAGTAGAGCCTCATCAGCCCGTGGGTCAATGGGCGGCTCTGGAGCCCACCACAGGAAGTCTTGGATGTCCGATGGGTCCACCTGGGTGGCATGGAAGAGGCTGGAGTAGAAGCGGTGTAGTTCCTGCGTGATTTCCTCCTTATCCGAAGTGGTTGTAGTGCCAATCTTCAGTGCAGTAATATCCTGCGCTGTTGACCGGGCTTTCTGTTTCTGAAAGAAGAAGCGGGTGGGGCGTTCCCATTGAGCATAGTAACGAGATGTTGTAAAGTTTGCTGCCCGTTCTTCCTTCAGTGTGAGCTCCAAGCGGAGTGCTTCCTGCTCCGCTTCCCAGTCTTCCAACCATCTGGGAGAGGGCGAAGGCTGGCAGTTTCGCTCTAGATGTCTGATTCTGGCTTCCGCCCTTTTGACTCTGGCGCGAGCTGCAGTCATCTGGGCTTTGGCACAGTTGTAAGCAACGCGGGTGATGCCCTCCTTGGTCACCGCCCATTTAGCCTTGTGGTCAAGCAGGTGGGGTGGGGGGAGGTGAGAGTCTCCCGGATGGTCATAGACAGCTTCTCCTTAGTGAAGGGGTTGTTGAGAAGAGCTGGGGCAACCCTAGGCCAGAACCTACGCGACGGTCTAAGTGTGGTGGTGAGGACAACGGTGAGTGACCTGTGATCACTCAGATGGTTGTCACGAGAGATGGGAGAGGAGACGCGGCCAATTAGCAGGGGGCCAATCAGTGCCATATCTATGCGTGACGCTGACTGGAAAGCTCCTTCATCATACTGGATCCTAGTCATGCAACCTAGGCCAGACGCGGAAGGTGGAAGCGCATCTATAAAGCCACTCAGGCGAAGGAAATCCTGGAGGCGACTTGATCCAGGGCGTTCCTTTGCTGCAGGGGGTAAGAGTCACGGACGCGACTTATGGTTGTGTTGAAATCTCCTAAGAGGACTGTATTCCGTGGGAGATTGAGTTGGAGGAGCTCTTCCAAGAGCCGATTTTACTCCTGACCTGCATTAGGCAGGTAGATGCTTGCAGCGAAGAAGGAGAAGTCAGGAGTGGTGAGTTTGGCCAGTATGAGGCGGCCACCTAGATATTGTGAAAAAGAATGGATTTTAACCCGGGGATTCAAAACAATAAGGGCGGCATGGTTTGTCCAGAAGGAGTTGACTCCAAACTGTTCATTCCATGCAGATTGTTCGTGGGGGAGGATATGGGGCTCCTGGACAGCAGCGATGTCAATTTGTGCTGACCTGAAGTTTCGGAGGAGGCGGGCTCTCCGCTTAAAGTCCCGCAACCCAT
Organism: Massospora cicadina; assembly: GCA_022478985.1. Lineage (NCBI taxonomy): Eukaryota > Fungi > Entomophthoromycota > Entomophthoromycetes > Entomophthorales > Entomophthoraceae > Massospora > Massospora cicadina. The sequence continues at coordinate 37,465 of JAKSZP010006895.1, forward strand.
TTGCGTTGATGGTTTGCAGGGCCAGGGTGCTGCCATGGGGACTCATAGCTGTTCCCCTCCATGTCCTGGGGGTTGCCAGCGCTTAAACCTGCTGCTGTGAGGCGGCTAGTTTTGAGTCCTTTAGCTTGACTATTAGCTGCAATCCGTGAGGAGCGTCAAGGGTTCTGAGGGGAAGGAGAGGGTGGGGGGGGGCGGAGGACCCAGTAAGCCAGCCTAGGATGCTGCCCCCGCTCCGTTGCAGGGGAAGGACCTGAGGGTGCTCAATGGTGACCTCCGCGGTGTCCCCATTTGATGAGTCTGAGTCCATATTCACTTCCTCCAAAACTGCAAAGGATCTGCGCGAAATGGACTGTGGGGTTGGGGTAGGACTCTTTGAGGTGGCACTTCTACCGCAGGCCGCGAGTTGCCAGTCCATGCTGGTGGGCATAGCTCCATTGGGAGCTGAGGGTTGATGCGATAAATCGCTATGGAGGTTGGTGGGGGTGCCGCGGAGCCCTGAGTGGGGGTGGCTGACGAGGGGCACCCTGTGGGAGATGCCTTGCGCTTGGTGAGAGAGGGAGTTGACTCTGATAGATTGGAGGGGGTGCCATTGGAAGGGGGGCATGAGCGCGAAGGTATCCCATACCAATAGTGGGGTTAGCTGTTTCAACTGCTAGGCGTAAGGCCTCAGGGGACAGGTCTTGAACGGGAACCCATTGTTTGGGTTGTGAAATTGCTGCTGCAGCCACGTGGGATCGTTTTTGGCCTGGTTTAGGCCCCTGGGTGGTGGCTAAGAGGGCTTGTTTTCGAGCTGTGCAGCCACTATACAAGTGTCCAAGGGCGTTACACCATGAACACCGGGGGCGCGCCTGATCAGGGTCAACAAAAAAGATCTCAGGGCATGCCCCAACTACCGCCACACGAGGAATAACCTCAATGTTGCGGGATACATTGGGGGAGGGGATGAACGACGCCCTAGCAGTGCGAGCTCTTCGAGTGGGAGCATAGTAAGAGGGGACGCTAAAGTCCACTGAAAGAACAGACCCAAACTCCATTAAACCACGATGGAGTGCCAGTTTAAGAGACTCAGGATCAACAGTCGTTGGTAGGTTGGAAAAAGTAACCCATGAAATTTTCTCCAGGTGAGAGCGTGTGCGGGAGATGCGAAGAGATCCGCGTGGAATAATGACCTGGAGGGTGGCAGCATGGTCAGCAAGGGCAGCTTCAGTGAAGCCCACATCAATGTAGTGGCCCTCCACTGATTCATGGATGGTGGTGTTAATAGGGAATGTCTCCGCAATCGCTGCAAAGTATGAGAAGTAAACCTCTGTATAGAATTCAAAAAGGGTTATGCCCATAATAAAGGCGAATTGCGTGGGAGAGGGTTGAGTGAGGTAGAGTTTTTTGCGCTCTAGTTTCGGCCCATTTCTTCTTAACATCAGCAATAAACGCCACTTCACGGGGATCAGCTTTGGGTAGCGTTGGTGCCAGAGGTATTTGCCACGCCCCAGTGGCTCCTTTGGTACGTTTGTGTTCGCTTTGGGCTGCAATTGCAGGTTGAGTGTGAGCTGGTGGTTTGGACAAGTTTGCGGAGTTCCCTTGTTTCTGGAATGTTACAGCAGTTGCTGGCGTCATATTAAATTGAGGGGCGGTTTGTTGGGCCTCGCTAAATTGGGGAGGCCCATCCAGATTGGAATTAAATCCAGCCAGTTGGGAGGGGGGAGATGTTTCATCACCATCATAATCTATTTGGGTAAATTCAGCCCGAGTATTTGCTGTGATTTCGTGGTCAAAACTCACTGGCTGATTGGTGAATTGGTCGTTTTCAGCAATTTGAGATAAAGTGCCGACTTGAGAAGTGCCAATTATGGGGTTTAAATGGGACGGGTGAGATTGGAACTGGTGTGAAGTTCCAAAATCTGAACCATTTAAATCCCCATTGGGAAGAGTAGATTGTCCCAATTTGGTGCTTAGTGAACCAGAATGTGCGGCTAATCCAACCTTACATCCGAGGGTTTGGGGGCCAGGTGATTGTTGGGCCTCGCTAAATTGGGGAGTCCCATCAAGATTGGAATTAACTCCAGCCAATTGGGAGGAGGGCGATGTTTCATCACCATCCCAATCTATTTGGGTAAATTCAGACCGAGTATTTGCTGTGATTTCGTGGGCAAAACTCACTGGCTGATTGGTGAATTGGTCGTTTTCAGCATATTGAGATAAAGTGCCGACTTGAGAAGTGCCGATTATGGGGTTTAAATGGGACGGGTGAGATTGGAACTGGTGTGAAGTTCCAAAATCCGAACCATTTGAATCCTCATTGGGAAGAGTAGATTGTCCCAATTTGGTGCTTAGTGAACCAGAATGTGCGGCTAATCCAACCTTACATCTGAGGATTTGGGGGCCAGGTAGCTGGGTATCGCCCCTCATGGAGGGAGCTGGAAACACGGTGTCAGCAATAATAGATGGGGCTGAATTAGCTGACACAATGGGGGAGGTGAATGTCTGGATGGGCTGAGTTGCATTCAACTGAGCAGATGCCATTAAAACAGCGTGGGTGATGGCCTCCTTGGTTGGAGGGGGCCCAGCGGGTCGGTGGGAGGCAGCGCACACAGAGCTGTTAGGCGTGCAGGTTGCAGAAGTGCGATCAGGTGAACTGGCGCTAGTTGGAGTAGCTCCAGGTTGGGGGGTGGTGCCTGCTTTCATGGCTGCTGCTTGAGAGCGGGTGATTCTGGTTGACCCTGAGGTGGGTAACCGAGGGTTGCTTCGTTTGGGGGTGGTGCTGGCTCGTTTGGCATAGCCTGCGGGTTCTTTTGCGGGGTTTCCCGCCATCTTTGCTAATAGTTTTCGTAAATCTCTTTAGTGGAGCTAAATTTCAGGCTAAATTGATTTTCAAAAAGTGATGCTTAGCAGAAAGAGATTCCCCAAGAACAATCCATTCTAATGATTGAAAAAAGGTCGCATTTGAGTCACTAAAGAAATACTTTAGGAATGCCATATCCTATGTCATCTTGACTATGGTAACCCTTTCAATTTGTTTATTGATGCCTCTGATTATGCTGTTGGAGCCATCCTGGCTCAATTAGATGATACTGGTGTGGTTTATCTAATTTTATATTTCAGCAAGATGTTGTTATAAGCTGTACACAACTATAGCGTCACAGAAAAGGAGTTACTTGTTGTCTTACTCTCTGTAAAAATTTGTCTCTTGTTTTGTATGAAACTACCTTCACCGTGGTTAATGACCATGCCTCTTTGAAATGGTTACAGAATAAGTAGTATCCTACCAGCTTACTGTCTCATTGGGCCTTGAAGCTTCAACACTATGATATGAAGATTGAACAATGAGCAGGAACTTGACATGAAAATTTCAATTATTTGTCTTTTTAAATTTGTTCTTCACTTAAATGATAGTGTGTCTGAGAGATTGCATGACCCCCTGATGACCCCTGAAGCATGGGACGATTAGGATAGACCAGTTAAGAAGATGCTAGCGTGAAACTTTCATAACACCAAAGTGGAGAGCTAGAAGTTAAATTAAAAGGTAGGGGCAAATTTGGTTGCCCTTACTTCAACCCTCAGAAAGATTACCCGCTTTCCTGGACCCATTCTACCCCTGGGCATAGCGGAGTGCAGAAAGCTATGAGTATTTAGAGATTGTTACTATTGGGAGGGAGTTATAAAAAATCCATTAACAATGTCATAGATGTCTTTTCAACCTTCAAAAAGCAATCCAGTTTCAAGACCAAAACGAAACATCAACAACTACCCCTTAACAACCATTCCATATGATAAGTCTAGATGTTGTAGGTCCCCTACCCTAAATCACCAGTGGGAATCAATATATTCTAGTAGAAATCGTTCACTTTATAATGGGTTGAAGCTATAGCTTTTCCAGCCTAAACTTCAAAAGCCACCGCAACTTTCATTCATCAATATATTTTCACTTGCCATGGACAACTCCAGGTTCCACTCTGTGACAATGGGAATAAATTCATCTCAATGTGGACTGTCCTGACTACCACAATGGGAGCAAAAAGCTATTTTTGGCCTCTTAGAAACCTTCTATGAATTTACCGTAGTATTAGTAAATGAAACCATGGTATCTATATATTTAAAAAGCATCTTTAGACCCTCTACTCTTGGGTAAATTCGTGTCTAGTGCCCTTGTGGTATATTGTATCAGTTATCACCAGATCCTTGAAATGTCTCCTTTCCTAGATCTATATTGTTCTGAACTGGGTGTACACCCTTTTAGCTAAAGATGTTTTTCTGATAGGACTGACAATCCTGAAAAAGCCGTGAGGAGGTTGGCTCAACACATCAGTCAGATAAAATCTGATGCCATGACCAATTTAGCTAAATCCATCACTAAAGAGGGCTAAAAAGTTAAACAGTTCAGGCCATATCTACCCTCATTTCACATATAAAGCTTTTTATAATTGTTGGAGAAACGGTTGTTTGACTAGTAAATAAGAACAGTTAAGAGGATAATAGCTCCGATTTTCAATATACTAAAGGCTTTTAATTCTCAGTGAAATCCAGCCTCTCAGAGTAAGGTGATTACTCCCAATATTTAGTCAAACAGGCTTACAATTAGTATTAGTATTACACTGAATTGCTGCTGAATCAGGGGAGCTGTTTGGAGGTTCCCCTATGTCCTACATCCAATTCAGTGCTAACTTCAATGTGGAGACCAGGCCATTTTATAGGCCTTGAGGGAATCACACCAGGTGAAATTATTTTCCCCGAGGTGATTGGACCAAATACATCAAAACTTTACCTGATGGCCTTCTCCTAACTACTATTGACCCTCAATCAGACATTCCATTTAAGCAAGGTGAGTATTGATAGCTTTGATAGGTTGAATCCTCATATTTACTAAATTGGCTCAAAGCTAACAATGACTTATTCGCCTATCTCACTTCAAGACTTGTTTTAATTTAATTACTAAGCAGTGAAATTTTAAGATGGTTTCTTTTCTATCCCCTCACCGCCACTAATAAAAACATTATAAAAAATCCAACACAATATTAATTTCAGGGGTTTTCAATTTTAAATTTAAGTACTATAAAATATCCCCTCTTAAGTAAATTCCCGCAGTTGAAGAGTAACCTCTCATGTAAAATAAAATTGTTGAAATCCAGGGATCAAAAGCACTTGAGAGAATACCACCTGCCAAGGTTTTCAAAAATATTACCACAATTTCATCACTATAAAAAGTGACAAACTTGGCTGAATTTGGGAAGTAACTTTTTATTATCCCCATAAAAGGGGTGATGAATACTCTATCAAGTCCTTTGCTTATGGAGTTACTATTAACTGAGCATGGATGATTTCTACGCCCCTATTATCCCCCAACATTCATGAATTGGGTTATATTGGATAGTTGTAGTATGACTATTTGATAAGAATGTCTCAGTCTTGAATAGTTCTAAATATTAACAATTTATTGGTTAACTCTTGCAGAAATTAGTTCAGACCAGTTAAATTTTACTTTTAACCCCAAACAGAATATGAAAACTCTCTGGATGCTTTCCCGTTCAACAACTTAACTTTAGCGCTGCATCTTAAGACAAAACAACACCCTTTTATAGACTTAAAGGGGGTTCCAGCGGGTGAAAATATCTTAACACCAATTACAATCTAGGAAATCCTCTAATCAGCTGAGATGAAAAATATTTTGAAGATGGCTCATTGGATAAAATATTAAATTGTTACCTCATGGATTCATAATACCTGCTGTTGAACAATCACCCAGAATTAAAACATATTGGGATGAAAAAGATTTTTGAGACTTCTGATAGATCAGTTGGTCACTTTGCTGAATTTGCTATTCCCAGCCTATACTGATCTTTTTTTACATCTCACAATTTGCCTCACAGTACCCTAATTACTGAGAGGCATTACATTAATACTGTATCGCTTGCCTTACCCATCTAAAGTGCTAATACAATGCCTGATTGTGGTTTTTTAGTCCAAAATTTTTAAACTGCTTCCGAGTTTTTATTACTCCTGAGACTGTTATTTTTGTTGAAATCATATAAAATTAAGCACCTATGAGCAACACCTTGCCAGAAATTTGACAACCACTGCATTAGCCACTTTTGAACTTTAATAGGACGCAAGAAAATTGGCATATAATTTCCAATATCAGTATTTGTAACGCATAATGTGCACAACGAAAAAAAAATCTTCTTTGCCTAAAATAGTGCTATACTTTCTAAAAAGTGACCAAGCATGCTACTTATCCTTCTCTGTTAGCCCTGAGAGGCTTACTGAGGTACTAGATACTCACAATGGTTTTATCATCATAAGGGGCAAGATCGTCATGTTTAACATTATTGTAAATATTCTGTACTACTTATACCTTTAAAAGATGTGCAAAAGCAAGTATCTGATGTCTCTTTATCTGAATAGGGTACACTCATAGATTGCCTAGCATTTCATGGGCTTTGCCATGGTCAGTAAAGATAATACCAGGCGCTATAATAGGTTTTAAATCAGAAGAAAATGATGAGCAGATAATTAGACATATAATTAGATAAATAACCTTAGGAAAATTTTAAATTTAAATTGGTGCCTACTATAGGTCGAAGGCACTCCAAAAATGTTAGACTTTAAATAGTGTGTAGTGTAATACCCCTTAAATTTCACAATGTGGTTTAGTAACCTCTGTGTACGCCCACAAACCTTCTGAAAACCAATTGAGATATGCCATCCTTGAACGCAAGGTTAACAAGTCTCTGATTTTAGAATTCTGGGACTTCATTTTTCCAATTGTAAGGTAGTACTTTTTTGAGTATTTCCAAGACAGCCTTTAAACTGGATTTGACTTCATAAGTTCTCATAAATGAAGTCCCAATAAGGAAATGTTATAAAAATTTGGGAAAACGATGTCAGGAGCGTATATCACCTGCATTCTATAAAAAAGCAGAAATGCATTGTAAGCTCCTTCAGAGGTTGTCATTTGAGTCCCTGTGGTGCCATAGATCTGATGATCTATATCTGAAGTGAGGCCAAGTTTCTTTACAAAGTTTTTATGGATACAAAATTTAATGGTGCCCCACTGCCTATAATAGCTCTGACTCTGAGCTTATTTACCGTTATATCAATATTATTACACAATATACGCATCAGAAGAATTTAATTCTAGAATCAAAGTGCCCACTTAACCTAATAAAGTTGTGATATCTTTACCTAGTTAAGAAATGGATACATTTAAAAATCAATGGGTATACCACTGGGACCTCATCCAACTTAGGAATATCTAACTTTGGACCAAGGCCATGTTGTTCTAACTATTAATTTGTATGGATTTGATACTACTTTCTGTAGTTATACTGGGTCACTTTCTTTTTGTGAGTGGGCGTAAATGCTACCCTATCATCCGCTATAGCTTTTGGAATTAGTTGTAGGTAGGGTGTCATTGTTATGCATTGAATTATGGAAAGTGTCTCTGGGGATCTTTTCTTACCTGGGTTTTTAGAGGAGGTGGAAGCATAAATTTCAAATTTATTACATCTCGTGATGAAGAATTTTCATTGACATGGTTCACAGAATGAACTTTGGGTTTACAACACAGATAGGGCAACGATTGGCATAATGCCTATTAATACAAAATGACAGGTAATCTGATAATATCAGGTCTATTTGGATAAGGGCCATAATACCAGATAAATCTTTCTTTAGGTAGATGGCCCTATTGTTTGGCCCTTGAGGTTCTTAATGACTGTTGTTTGGCACCCCAAAAGTAATGGCTAATTAGCGGAAAAAATTACCATATGGGCAATATCATGCTCCTCATTTGAAACAGCATTTCAGAACCTATAAAAATTATTTTAGGGCTTGCAGACATGGCGAAGAGCGATCTAATAATCTGAATATTGATTATATTAGCCTCACATGGTGTCTGCACCTCCAAATAAAATTGTTCAGAATATACTTTTATAGGTCCATCTCTGTTGAAAAAATGATAAAAAAATGTGTTTTTGCGTAATCATCATTTCTGCACGCTAAAAGTCCTGATAAGAACACTTAGCTGTAAGGTAGGATATCATGGCTTTCATAAATTTCGCCCTAGTTAACCCTGATTTTTGAAGTCCAAAGAGTTATTACTGCCAACTTAGTATTTCTTAGAAATTCTGCCCATACTAAATTTCAAAGAGATCAATAAATTTATACACTTTCACCTTTTTAGTAATTTGGGTAAGTTGGTAGAGCTAATCATAGGTTGTTTCATAGCTACATGTTGAAGGGCCTGCGTTGTTCTTATACACTTCCCATATTATAAAGGCAAGTAGAGGTAATAGAACAGCATTGATCCACCAGATCATCCCAGGTGGAAGGAAGTGAGGAAACAAGTAGGATTCTCAACAGATTTCATATTGGTTGAACTGGAGCTTTACAGATGATTGAGGCCAAATTATCAGGAGGGTGAGTTGCCAGAGTGTTTATATGGGTGGAAGATCCAATGCCTAATAAAGATGGAAAATACATAGGCAGGTTATGCATAACAAGATCCTCGTTGCTCTCAATATCAGGTACATTGGAAGGGTATCACAATAATTTATGAAGATATTGGGGGTGTTCACTAGACAGACCATCTCATAATTATAAAATTGATAGTGGATTTCTTTCTTATTGGTCTTATACTGAAAAAATGACCAAATTTGTGCTGTTCAAGTTCTCAATATTATCATTTTTTTCCTGGTTAGTGTCCAAAAAATTTGCTTTCAAGGCAATATTCTCGCTAAACAGAGACCTAACTTTCTGCCCTTGAGTTTTCAACTCAAGATGAAAGAATTCAATTTTTGCTGGTACAAAGCTCATATCAGCGTGAATAGCTCCATCCGTAATATAATCTTAGCCATTGAGGTGGCATCATTGAGATTACATTGTCTATAATTAATATATAATTGGCAATTGTGGCTTATTATAATGACAGAAAAGTTATACAACGTAAGCATTAAAGTCTGAGTGTCTTTGGAAAAAATATCAGAATTGTTTTTCTGGGCCTCATGATTGGCCACTTTAGCTTAATAGGGTTGCACTAATTATACCATGAGTTAGGCTTTTACAGGAGTACCGTGATACATATTTAATAGTATGATACAAATGGAAACAAGGTGTGATCCCCTGTAGTGAGCACCAAATGTTAAATTATTGCAGGGGCATCATATTTTGGGTACACATGTTATAAACTAAAAATTATAATGTACTGTTTAATGATATCATCACTGGTAAAAATTTTTACAAAAGGAAACTTTATTCTCGGAAATAGAGTTTAAAAATAAACTAAAGAACACAATGTTTTATCTGATAGTTCCAGAGGCTTAGGAGAAGCTAAACTAATCTTAACTGTAGGTTGAGCTCAGTTACATCAGCAAAAGATCACCTTATGATTACAATACCACTCAGATATGCTCTTATCAGATTTAAAGTTCTTGTTGGTGCAATTTCTGGATACTAGGCATCACTTAAAGTTGGGAAAATATAGGAGTAATATTTAAATTAGGACAGCAATGTAAATGCTAGGACTAAGGGCTATTCCATGATGGTGGCATAATGCCAATTGTGATTGAGACTCTAAAGGATGAACATACCAATATTAGGAAATTTATTACAAGTATTTTTACGCTAATGTGGGGCAAGGTGGGATAATAATATTAAGATAATATGCTTGTCAATATCAGAACTGAGACCACAAGCCACAGTGATTTCCAGATTAATGAAATGAAAGTTGCACTGGTGGGGAAAAGGGATTTGATTTTCTATTGTAAACGCTAAGGAACAAAGACCAAGTGGCAAAACAACCAATACTGGTTTAATAAAATTTTGGCCACTACAAAAAAGATGAGGGGATGCAAGGTGAGATAACTTTTTATAAAAGATTCTGTTATAAGTTAATGTTTAAAAAATAAAATTAAGTATATAATCTATAAATGAAAATTTAATTAGACCAATTGCAACAAGGAAATGTGTTGATCTAATATAGCCTGGATCATTATATAACCTTCCTTTTACCTAAACAATCGCGTTATTTCTCTGAAAATTGTGACCATTCCTCAGCTATATACCAAATGGAATATTCTATAGATAGCATTTCCATTTTGATGATATAATACCACTGACCCCAAGTTATTTTGATATCCAAAGTTTCTTCAATTTCGTATCTGAGTACCTTAGGGTGATTATGTTTTTAAAAGGTTGTTTAGCCTGGCAGTGAAAATCCTGCTTCCACTCTTGTGCAGATTTTGTCCAACACATGTTTGAAACATGTATTGGCTATAAAAAATCTTGGTGTGGTATATTTGTCCCAAGGTTGACACATCTCAATTTATTAAGAATTTGTTTTAGAGAAGGATCTTTCCAGTGTTATGCCTCTAAACAACTTGAGCTGAGAGATATGAATTAGAGTATATGACAATGAACCTTCAGAAATGGAAAGCCCAAAAACTATAGTATAACCTAACTCTTTACCTGGTAGGACCCATTCCAGAAAAACCAAACTTTTTATAAAGAGCCTTGTGATTATAATTCCTAAAGTGCACTAAAATATGGCTTTGATGGATTTTCAGTTAACCACATCATTCATCCCATTGATAGGTTAAGCATTTTGTAGATTGGTATCTCCAATCTTATATTATGCGAAAATAGCTGACTAAAATAGTAATTTTATATATTTAATGGAAGGGATATGATAATTTCTCTAATTAGTATTTCATTGTGATCATCCCAACAATATGTGATGATTTGATGTGGGATTAATATCCAATAGTCGGATTACTATGAGAAATTGTTCTGATTTTATGAGTGGGTAGTTTGTTGAAACTATCAAAGCGTCTTTAACGCTTGTTTTAATGGAAGTAGGCGTCATCTGGCATCATGAGCCTAGCAAATTTTGTCCAGCTCCTGACACTAATATTGGGTGCCAAACATCAAGGATTATGGTATGCAAAAAATAATAAAGGCAACTTTTCTTTCTCGTTGCAAACACTTTTGCAACGTATTCAATTCAAGACTAAAGCTAGTTTGATAATCTCACAGAGGGAGATTAGTCTGCGCCCATGTCAGGGAGCAGTTGGGCAAGCAAGGTAAGAGGAGCAGGTGGAAGGCCCGCGGCCTCTAACCTTTGAAAACGCCCTGGAGAATCTGGCAGAATTGACAAAAATCTCAAAAAACCGGTGGTCACAATTTCCCCAGAGATACTTGCATGGCAAGCACGATGCAACCAGTACATCAACTCGCCACACTCCCAGCCACTTTCATCGGTGGAATTTGGAGTCCATGTGTATCTAGACATCCAAAAAACAGCCTTGTGGGAAAAATTTTGTGAAGATGTACACAAAATTTTCCCAACCGCGGTGTACGTTACACCTCACTCCATGTCATGCGGTTGGCTGGACCTAGGTTTTTAAAGCAAAATAACAGCAGATGAGGCTGCAGCAGTACGCATAGTGGTCAACCTCCCCTAAGGGCAATGGGTCATCAAAATCAAATGCACCAGATGGACAAAATCAAACCAAATTTTCCTCACGTTTGACTTTTTGCCTATTACAATAAAATGTGACATTTTGTAGCAACACCTGAAAGATGGTCTCACCATATATGGTGAAATACAATCTTTTGAAATGCAACGCTTCACGCTGATGCCACACCTGTGCACCGGCAAAGCCATCGCAGTTCTGACCCCAACTGAGGAGATCGCAAAGGACCTAACCCAGATCCCACACTCCACTTTTATTAATATAGAGGGCATACCACCCACCCATTCCAGGTGACTGTGGACAGCGCGCCCCCATTTGCACCCACTGTGACGCGTTTGGCCATAAGGAGCACGCATGCCTCATCAAGGAGGGCGTCACATTCCAAGAGCACCCCTCAGCAGCCATGGCCAGCGGAGAGGCGCACTACGAACTAACTGCAAGCACCAAGGAGGCTTTCCCATGGGGAGCACAAGGCTGCTACCTATTGGTGAAGCCCATCTCCCCGCAGGAGTGGAAGAAGGCCAAGCAGGCCCATAGGGCCACGGCCAAGGCCACCACCGCCATCCCACACTCACAACGCCAGGAGGACATGGAGACCTTCGTGGCAGAAGCGACTTGGGAATCCTTCATCTAATCAAATTGGGAAGCCCATGCCAAGCGGGCCACTCAATCCAACTATCTGATGGGAGATTTGATCTCACCCAATCGCTGCACCCAAGCTCCGGTTGAAACTGACTTGGGACCTATCCCAACTGAAAAATTTTTTTTGACCCACTCGACGGTAAACCAAACTCATCCGCACCACAAAAAATTCGTCCGATGTTGGGAAAACAAAAAGTGAAGGCCAAAACCAACGCGACTCTTTCCGCAAAAATTAACAAAATCTCCAATAGCATTGTTGCTAACACCCACGCTGCTGTGAAAGCCCGTGGAGACCTTGAAAGAGGCTGGTGGGCCTGGGGGCCCACCCCCTCGCACCTAAGGTGTGATGGGGGAAAACTTACTCTAGGGACGTTAATATTGCCGGACTCAAGGCCTCCCCGTCCTGGGCTAGGAAACTGAGTTTTTTACTACACAATTTACCTGTGGATATCCTGGCCATCCAGGAGTCCCACTGTCCATGAGGTTCTGAGGAAGCTTAGAAAACAATGCTCCTCCCATACCTATCCTTTTGGTCAAAGCACTGTGGGGTGCTAATTTGGAAAAATAATTTTTTCAGATTCACATCCTCAGAAACATTCCTAAATGGCTGAGTGCTCGTTGTCACCTTCTCGTGGGCCAATGTTGTGCACGCAATCGTCAACATTTATACCCCAAACGGTGCACATGAGCATCAGGAATTATTCTCATCGGTCAAATCCCTCCCACTTCCCCATGATTCTTTCCTAGTTGGTGACATGAACTGTTGGCTAACCTCGCCAACAGACCGGTGGCCTCCCTCACCCCACACACCCCATAGGGTCACATAGAACTACGCGTTCTAAAAGCCACCCTTGGGTTAATTGATGCGCTGCCATGACATGCCCCACTGCTCAAAAACATGACGCGTCCCCATGTCTACAATGGCCAATTAAGGTCCATGACCCGCATCACCCTTATTCTAACGCCGGCGAAATTAACCCCACATCCCCCACTTCAAAACAACGAAAATGGAATTCTCCAACCACTGACTGGTCTCAATAACCTACCACCTACCTGTCACAGTTGCAAAGGCCCCACATTGGTGCAAAATCCGCCCCTTGAGCTTGCGTTGCCAGGATTTTCCACATGGGTGGAAGAGGCAACTTTTGCAAAATTGTTTGTCACACCTTTTTGCGCGGACCCCATTTCCACATGGGCAACTTTCAAAGAGGACACTATCCACCACTATCACCATCTCTCCTCTTGACGCTCACGAGCCACATTGGCAGTTATCTCGCGCGCTGTGGTTGAATTGACCCACTTGGAGTCCAACATCCCAGCCACAGGATACAGCCCTGCATGGGGCCAGAAGTGGGCGGAGGCAGCCGCCCACCTCAATGAACTCGAAAGGCAACACAAACATTGGGTTTGTGTCCAATACAGGGTCACACGCATCACTAAAGGTGACAAGTGCACCGCATACTTCTTTGAAAAATTTTTTGCACCATGCCAGAGTGTGGCCTGCACACAGGTGTGAAGATCGGATAACTCCATTATGGACACACTGGCTGAAGTGGCAATTGAAATGCAAAAATATTACTCAGAGTTATACTGAGCCAAACCAATTCAGCTGGCCAAAATGGTGGAATTTCTCAACCGAGCTCATATCCACACCATTTTCTGATACCCGGAAATAATGAATTTAATTAATCCGAATGAATTATGGACAGCCATTCATGGTGCGCCAAACCAAAAATGCCCAGGCCCAGATGGCATTCCATATGAGTTCTACAATAAATATTTCAAATATATATCCCCACTGCTGCTAGCCTCACTTAACCAAAGCCTGTTGGAAACACGCCTTCTACCAGGAGGACATGAGGCCTTTACTGTCACACTCTTCAAGAAAGGGGATAAGCTTGACTTAGCCAACTGGCGCCTCATTTCTCTAACAAACACAGACACCAAAATTTTAACAAAAATCATGGCTAACGTTTAGGGACTGTAGCATCTGCCACCATCTCCCCAGAACAATTCAGTTTCATCCCCAGAAGGTCGATTTGGGATAACGTGCACTCTGTGGCTAATTCATGTCAATCCACAGCCTCTGGGGCACTGGTCTTCTTGGACCAACAAAAGGCCTATGATAGAGTAAACTGGGAATACCTAAGGTCCTGCCTCCATCAATTCCGCCTACCCCCCGCTTCATCAACTGGGTGATGCTTCTCACGGAATTTGCAACAATGGCAGTGCGTGGCCCTGGCTTCCTAACAGAAGTAGTCCGCCCTCAAAGGGGTTTGCGACAAGGGGACCCCCTCAGCCCACTCTTATAGAACTTCAGCCTTGACCCATTACTTCGAAATGTGAATGCCCAACTCACTGGGGTCCATGTGTCAGGCCAAGCCCCAGTCAAGATAATGGCGTTCGCAGATGATTGTGTGGTTAGGGTGTCTAATAATCAAGTCACACGCGCGCTTGAAGCTCTCATCAGGAGTATTCCCGGGTAAGCAACGCGGCACTGAACGCTTCCAAAACTGAAATCATCCTCCTTGGTCGGTTTCAGAACTGCTGGGCCCCAGCAATTAGTTCCCAACCTGGCCCATCTGCTCGCCCACGTCCACGCCTTACTAACTCAACACACACCGCTCCACTGGTGCTCCCCTTCGTGCCACGTCCTACCATAGGACTGGTGCGCCATCTGGGCGTGTGGATGGAGGCAGGCGGATATGCGTCAGCAGTAATGGAGTACCATATACTGGACAACGTGACGAAGCGAATCGCCTCTCTCAGAGCCCACCCTACTTCCCTTACTGCAGGGTTGTTCTTGCCAACTCTATGCTCCTATCCAAAGTCTGGTTTGGAGCCCACGCCATCCCCTTCTCCCCAAGCTTCTTCAAATCCCTGTATGCTTTGCTGCAAGGATGGCTTTGGTCAGGCCGCCCTCCACCAGTATGGCTAGAGGTCTTGTTTGGCCCTCATCATCAAGGTGGCATGGGCCTGCTGGACTTCAAAGCCCATGCTGCCAAGATCCTGGGCACCTGGATCGCGGCCGTCAACGCTCCTACACTCCCATCCCAACACTGGTCCCGCGCGGCCCGCTTCAACTTCTCCTGAGCCTTGGGCCTCAACAATACATCAAACCCCCACTCCCTGATGAAATACCTCGCATCACACACATCGGCCACAGGTCCTCATTGGACTAAAACCCACTACAAACGAATCCTACTCCCCATGCGAAGTGCATAGTGGAGAATTCGTATTAGCGGACATACAACCCAAAGAGGCCGCCCCTTTCCTCAGTTCACACAAGAGGTACAGGGGCTACCCATCCAAAATGGCGTGATCCCCACACGGCCCCATGTTCTATCCAGGGTGGACTACCTGGACATGATGGACATCCCTTATTCCACTGAGACCCAAAAGACTATCTGGAAATACGCACACCATCCTCTGTTGCAGCCTCAAGTCTGCTCCCATGTGTGGCGCTGCCTGAGGCGGGTGTATCGTACAGCTGAGCGCTCTAACGCTTTACACTCATCCTGTGTCATGTGTGGCCAGTATGGAACTCTGTTCCACCACCTGGAGAAGTTTCCTACCTCTAAAGTGATATGGCGCGAAGTTTAACGTCTGCTGGGCCAGAATCAAACACATCCTTTTAGTCTGTCGAGAGATATGTTTGCTTTATTAATGACCTCCCCCCTTCCATCCTCCCTCCGTGCTCTGGTGGTTGCAATCGCCATGTGGACTATCCACACGATTGTCTTGGATGCCATCGCTGGCTCCACCCCCACCCTCCCAGAAGCTGTCCACAGATTCCGGTCTCATTTGGTGGACCACTTTCAAGTGTGGATGTTTGGATACCTCCCACCGCGTTGCCAATAGCTGGTCTCCTCCTGGTTCCCAGTCTGGTTCATCAAATCAGACCCCTTCCTCCACACGTGCTCAATTGTAGCTATGGCCCCTCACACGTTTCCTCCCCTTCCCCATAAGTGGCGTTCCTGCTGGCAACAAGAGATAGCATCGCTTCTCTGGGGTGCCTCCCCTAGTACTAAGTTTTGTCTCTTCTGAGTCATATTTGGAAGTGTCTGTCCCATGGTTAGCCTTCCCCGCAATAAATTTAAAATTTAAAATAATAATTTAGGCAAAGATATCAATAGTATTCAGAAGCTAAGACTCAAAGGTTAAACCCATCTTGTTCCACTATTAATCTCCATTATCAACTGAAAAGCTAGGCGCCAAGTGTACTATAAAACCCCAATATTTTCCAATAAAAATAGATTTATCAATTAACTTGTTGTTTGGACTTTTTTCATACCCATTAGCTTTTTAAAAGGGAATGTGGTCAAACTTTATAAAATTATCAGGTTTTTAATCAGAAGTCATCTTTCTGAAGGCTAGCACCAACTGACCATTTTGGCCAGCTACTAGGTCATAGCAAATGGATGTTGATATGAAATGCTGTCAGGTCTATATGGCGAAGTGTTGAACCTGTTAGTTTTGAAGATGATGTGTGATTTAAAATCAATACTCCTGAGTTGATCCCTGATAAGCCAACTCTTTAGCCCTCATGATTGAAACCCATCACTGAAGACACAGTGAGAATTTTCATTAGGAAGCATCAAGCACAAAAGAATAAATTGAGATGCCTTCTGAAATTGTACCTCCATTTTCTAAACTTCAAGAAGCATGCCTCAAACCAAGTGGTCATGAGGATGACGCAGAAAAATTAGGTCATTGACCTAGTGGCTAATCTAGAAGGTGGCAAAAGATCCTATATTATACAGGGCCATGGAGATCCTTCCAACATTACGTCCCCACTCATTTTATAAAAAAAGACCTTTAGCTTTTATAGTAGTCTATTTCGCCCCATCTTTTAACCTTCATTGCATCTCCACTAGTCTACAGATTTGAGCCCATTTACTAACTTCAGTCAAAGTCTAGAGAACTGTTATACTGAGAGAGCCCTTCACCTCTCACATCAAGAATGGGTCGTAGCATTGAGGTTCATTCTCCCAGTTAAAAAAAGATATATTATTACTAGTTAATCTCTACTCATACCTGATTCAGGTGAAATGGCTCTAAACTGTTGCTTTTCTCTACATCACACTAATGATTGAAGTGCAAGATTTACATGAGACTGGGATGCTTGAGGAGTTTAGTTAGTGAAAAAGGTTGTGAGGCTATCTGCTCAGTCCAATTTTGTGAATCTTTCATTGCCTGACAGAAAACAAAAAGGAGTGGATGAAATTTTAAAAATACAAAATAAAATCTTACCAAAGGATGAATTCAATTTTTTTGTTCTTAGGGCATGCTACAACATATTGCCACGGGAACCATCTGTCAATACACCTCCATACCTTCTGCTGGTCTAGGATGGCAAATGAAGTCATCAACAAAAAACAACCAAATAGTTTAGAAGGGAATTATGGTAACATCAAAAAGCAAAATGGGCGTCGCCAGTCCTAATAGTAAAAAAAGGATGGATCAAACTGATTTGTAGCTAACTATTGACGTCCCAACAACATAACAAAGAGGAAGTTTTACTCCCTTTCAAGAATCAATAATGCTCTGATAACTTGGTGGAGAAAAACACTTCAACAATATGAATCTGATTTCTGGCTACTTGCAAAAAGTTTTGCCTCCAGAAGAGCAAGAAAAATGCGCCATCATAACGAAATAAGTGCTTTCAACTCATTCAAATAACCAGAGGTTATGTAATGCCCCGCCAAATTCAACATGTAATAGACAGCAAATTAAAAAATCTGAAGTTTAATTGCACCTTGATTAACTTAATGACATAAACAATTCGTAAGGACATCTACTGAGCACTTGTAACATCTGGAAGAAGTTTATGACAGCTTGCAGCTGCCAGCCTGAAAGTCAAACCCAAAATTTATCTTCTTCTGAGAACAACGCATTTATCTGGGCTTCATTATTAACAAGAAGGGCTTACAGCCCCAGCTGACCAAAGTAGAGTCCATGGAATAGACGAGGAAGCCAACCAGTAAGTGGAATCCAGGTTTCCTCAAGAATAATTGGTTAATACTGGCACTTAATAGAAATTTTAGTAAAATAGGGGACCACTATATCAGCTGTTGAGTAATGGAAACCATTCAAAAGGACAATAAACTGTCTACTGTCTTTTAAACATCGCACCAGTCTTACTTTGCAACAATAACTTGTATCCACTTTTGATAAAACATTCATAGTCCAGAAGGATGCATCCCTCACTACTGTTGGGTTGTGGGGAATTACTTTCTATTTTCCTTGAGTTTCAGACAAGTTATCTCAAAGACCCAGACATACAGATTATTTATTAATAAGTTTAAACATATAATAAGGGAAAACTCTATAGCTGATAAATAACCTTGAACAGTGCTGTTATAATAATGGCAACCTATTCATTGTGAGAAATTGATATTTTTAGATAAGGTGATTTACTATTAAAGTACTAGGCTAAAATTAGGAGTAATAGAAATTTTTTAAGAGCTACAAGAATAATATGTACTATGTGACAAATCATACTTGGCTACCTCATCTATAAAAAACTCATATCATTGATTGTTGGCAAAATTGGTTGATTTATCCTCAGCAGTGATTGCCAGTTTGGTAAATAAACAACCATTATAATTAATAATTTATCTTTGGCATCAATCACTAGAAATCATTAAAATCAAATGCTATTGAGATCGATCCCTTTGGTCTAGGACTGGGTGATCATCAAAGAGCTCAATTCAATAAAATAAGGAAAAAGCCAAATAAATATAAAATAAACATAACTCCAGAGTTGAAGCTTCATTTGCATAGTGGCAAAGCCCAACAGCCACCATAGTGCAAAGCTATTATTAATTAACAAAGGAGGAATGAAACATCAGAGAGTACTGCAGCTGGATGTTAGATGTACATAAGTGAATTTAAACTGTTACTAAGAAGTAATTTTAATGATAATTTACGCGTGCAAACAATCTAGTGTCTTCATTAATGGAGTTCACTTCAAGGTGGTAACTAAACACTCCTCATTTATGTGACTATAAAACCTTAAAAAGCTGGAAGGACGCCTAGCTTGCAGACCTATTGTTGAAATCTGAGGTTCCGCTGATACTAGTCCCCAGAGATTAACTGCAAAGGTTGTTTTACTATGTGCACTATCCAAGTTAATTACAAAATAGATATATAATTGATAATAGTATTAAGACTATTATCCGTAGCTGAATATAGATAAATCAGATTGATAGGTGGCCCAACGGTAAACTAAGAATGTTCCACTTGATGCTGACTATACTGACAAATAGTGACTTCTTCCCTCTCCAAAGGAACTTAATATAACACTTGACTCAGAGGTTCTTGGCCTTGGTTCCTATCACGCTGAGTATGCAGAGATCTTATTCTCTTCTAAGGGTATCTTACCATTACTCTTTATCAAACAAAAGAGTCAAGAATTTATTTATTAAAACAAAAATAGACTGACAATGAATAGAATTAAAGCTAGAACTGCTTTACATCGATGAATCCCCCTCTTGGGTTGGGACCATCTAGTACTAAAAAAGCTAGAACTGCTTTACTGTATAGAAACTGGGATAATTATAGGGGAATCAGCTTAACTTCTCTGTTGGCGCTAAGTAATGAAACATCAGCCATTGCCATTTAACTCCCTTCAAGGTATCTTACAAAAATGTGCTTTTCCATTTGGCTAAATATTCCTCCATTGTACATCCTAGAAACCTATAATGGAATGCGCAAGAGAACTTTCCCTAACGTTTTTACTTAATCACAGAAGCCAACCACATTTGGCTATCGACCTGCTTAGGTAATGGGACTCTTTGACCATTGTATCAGGTTGCAAATCAACTGGTTGATTTGCTAGTTGCAGGCGGCTTCACAAGGCTAAAACTACTAAATAAATCCCCAATTTGTTTATGTTGAACCTGACTGATCCCAATTGGCTTTATCTTTTAGCTAATAAATGTTTAATTATCAGATAAATTTATTCCATTGCCAACTCTGCCTGACGAGATCTTAGGTATTTATGTGGATTGACCCTGTGGATCCAAATCTGGAAAACTACCATTTAATCTGCTGGCGTTATTAAACCAATATCAAAATCGTCCAATATTAAATCATCCACTAGTGGAACTTATCACATAGCAGAACAGCAGCTTCTTAAACCTAGGAAGCAGGAAATGTGGGCCAAATTCCATCAGCACTGAGGTTGCATGTGTGACGTATTTGGTTTGACTAACCATAAATCTATATTATTTAGTTATACTTATAATTTTATGATATAGATAAAAGGGTTTGATTGAACATATTTTGCCATATCCCACAGTTCCATGTAATTTCTACATTACTTATAAATCACTGTCAGAACTCATGTTCAGCACCTGGCAAATGATAACAAATATCTTAAGAGATTGAAACATTACTCCCCACTGGTGCACTCAACGCCTTAGTCTATTATTTTCTGTCTTCTGTTGGTCTGGTTTTCATATCATTGTTATTATTTATTCATTACTATCTACCCAAACCAACATAAAGCTAGACTTTAATAGGCTTAATATTATTCTCCTTAGACTTTCCACCAGAATCTTATTCTGATAGACTGACTATAGTCTTTATGGATATTACCCAAAGTTGATGGCTTAGTGATCATGTAATCCCCATTATGCTATTGCCCCCAAAATTTCTTATTGTTTTTCCACTGTCAATAAATTGCACCAATAATAAGGAGGGATGAGCTGAGCAAATCAGGATGGAACTACCAATGAGAAGGGATTTGGTTCTTTATTATCTTGTAGTTATGAATATTATAAGAATTATCTAGGTTTGTTATGCAAAGCTCTGAAGCCGAGTTTATACTCATGCTACGCTGTTCTTCTTCCCTTAAGTTCAATAAGTGCTTATTTATGATAAAATCTCTGTTTTCTCTTTTTGTTCTCCCAGGACTTTCTTCATACAGTGCCATGTTTTAGTGCTAGTAACTGTGCCTTTGATATGCATCTCTGCGTTAATTGTAACAAGGTTTATGAACTCATTATTTTGCATCTTTCTGGAGTAAAAAGAACAGTAAGCTGACAGACTGTCTTGATTCCAAGCTTTCACATTGAGTGCCAATATGTAATATGAAAATTACAATAAAACTCTGAGCTGGGAAATGATAAAGAACTGGAGAAGTAAAACGTGATCAGGACCAACTAATGTTGAACACCATCTTCAAGGGCGATAAATCTTCATACTAATAGAAGACCATGAATACATCATACCACAACTAATCAAGTGTACAGATCTGATCATTGGAGCTCGAAAAGCCAATGCCATGGAGTATTTGAGAATATATACAAACAAATGCAACTTCACTACTTTTTAGAACTACTTCACTAATATTCATAAAGCCCTCATCTGCAGCAGGGAGTGCCAAGAAGAAGTGCCATATTGTAAGAGTACTTTTTACTAGATAGTCAAGCTAATCTTTGCTTTTCACATCAAGTTGATCAATATTGTGGGGCCAATAACCACAAGCGGAGACCAAATTAAATACATTGTGGTGGCTATCAATTACTTTATGTAAATAAACAAAGCTAAATTAATCATAGACCTGGGTGACATGCCAACCAACGGTTTTATTTTGAAAAATATCTTAACATAAATACCCCCAATTCCTTAAGATGGACAATGGCACTAGCTTTAGTTCTCAGGTAACTATCAAGTATAACAATTTATGATGGTTTGAAAAATACTGTTTATCACTATCTGTAAAGATTTTAGATAATGAGAGAGTCAAAATCCATACTTTTAAATCAATCTCATATATATCAACTCTTAAGACCTCATGATCAAACCATCTTTGAAGGCATGATGTTTATTATGATCCTGAAGCATCACGCACACAAGATATAGTAGAGATGCCTTCTGATATTTCACCTCCACTTCTAAAATTGAGAGGTGCAACCCCCACCATTGCAGTTATGAGGTGATGCAGAACAATGAGGGCGTTGACCAGGAATTTGATCTCGAATGTGTTGAAAGAACCTGGTCATATTGGGCCATGGCTGTCCTCTTGGCATTATGTCCCATCTCACCCAATGGATAAAAGATCTTTTTACTAATAAGAGTCTATTTTGCCTCTTCTTTTTTCTTATTTGACCTCTCCGCCAGTTTACAGCTTTAAAGATATTTTTGAATTTCAGCTACAGTTAATAGAAATGTTACACCAAGATAAGTGGTGCTCACTACAGTGGACTCCAAACTGTCCAGGTGAAAAGGATATCACGAATAATGTAGAATAATCACAATCAAGAAAACCAACCTGCTTAATAGTTGAGAAGTTTAATTTTATTTATTAACAACTCTCAGTGTAAAGTCCTCCCCTACAACCTGAAAGCCTAGAGTTTCAGGCCTCATTACAGTTATTTTTATTTTGTTGACAATATTCAATATCAAATCCTATATGAGAACCTCAACAAGATTATCCAACGACTATTGAATGGCCTACTCCATGGAAGGCCACTCCAGTCGCTCCTGCGCCTCTTTGGTGCCTTACAAGGTTCAAAAATTATATACCTTGGCCCTAATACCCCCTAGAGAATTAACGCTGGGTATATAACACTATTTTTGAAACTACAATTATTTGGCCATACACCATTGTCTACAAGTTATAAGTTATATCGCTCTAAATTATCATGACAACTATAGCTTACTCAAACCCTACACTTAGCATATTGTTAATTCCTTTAATCTGGCACCCTTTTTTTAAGGACCAATTAAAAATCCATTATTAATAACTGTTAAATAATCAATGAGGCTCTTAATCAAATCTCATTGTTAAAAAGTGGAATTTCAGATCACCTTGAGGACCAACTTTATAAAAATGCACAGCTCCTTGAGGTCGCCTGGAACCAGTGCCTCGACCATATCAATGATATTTTGTGGACCCTCCAGCAGCACTACCATTGTTATTCTCATGTGATGTCGCCTCCCTGAGTGGAAGGCCTGACGGGCTCATGGGACCAGAAGTCCTGAAAGGACTGAAAGCCGGAAGGTCCTGTGGGCCACAAGGACCTTCTGGTCCCATGATGCCTACTCTTGGCGATCCTAGAAACTCCTGAAAACAAGATGTTCTAAATTTCACTCACTGCCTCATGGGAACAAATATGTAAGGTGGCTCAAGGGTACAATCTTCAAGTAGAAGGGGTGCCTCTTGACCTCAGAGTTTCAAATGGCCTTTTTGGATGAAAAAATTATTTCAGCGCATTTTGCCAACCTTATCTGATAGCCACATCACACAACTTGAAAAGCCAGCCATGAAGTTAATACTTTCTTGAGTAAATTTAAGGATCAGCTTCTCCTTTAACTTGCAGAGATTCAAAAACTGAAAGATCAAGCTTCCAATAAAGCTAATTACCTCTCTAAACTTGAGATTGGGATAACTATAGAGGACCTTGAAGAGTTAAGATAACAAGTGTATCAACAGGCTGCTCATAGCTATGTGCCACCGAAATTTATGAGCTATAATCAGTTCCCAGAATCATTACTTTTTCCAACCCTCTTGTGACTAACTTTATGTCTAGTTTAAAAGTAAAGATTAACCCTAGGGCAGGAAATTATCACATTCTTCCAGTATGCTTATGAAAGCTCAATGGAAGAGGAAACTGACTGGAAGAAAGTGAAGTGCAAAAACCTTCTTGAACTGTAACACCTGGGTGATCATGACTCTTATTTAAAGGAATCCACACCTTAAAACAAGTCTTTACCACCATAATCTACAAATTTGGAAGTAACCAAACTTTTTGCAATAAGAAAACGGCGTTGATAGTTATTCATTTGAACATAGGGGAAATTTCAGTGGAGTTTACAATGCGATTTTATGACCAAACACAACATTTGGTAAAGTATTAATTGTATTACCTTGGATGACACAATAACCACAATCATATCTTTGGGTCTTATTTTGAGTCTCAAATGAACATGTTTTGCAAGAAAAATAGCTTCACCTTCATTTAGGAATTTAATTAAGCACTTAATGAAGTTTCTGCGTCTATCTTGAGTCCCAAGTTCACCACAAAAGCTTCTTTCAGCCATCTTCAGGTACACTCTGTTGATAATCAGAAGAATCCCAGACATCTTTGCTCTTACTGCAATGGATTCCATCATAGATCCAATATTTGTTTGAAGAGACTCTCTGAGTAGAAAGGAAAGGTGCAATCAGCATTAAGGAAGAGGAACTTCATGCTTACATCCCTATATTACCTCAGGAATGTTTAGCGACCTCCTTTGATTCTATTAATGTCTTATCTGCAGAAGATGATTTAGTTCCATCAATAGTAAAAAATTGATACTGCTTCTACTTATTCTGAAGAATCTTAAATGTTCCTCACTCTAACCCACAGTTCAGGAGCTTAGTAACACGTGTCACCATTTGTGTTCATAAATTCACTGTCCTTGTTATTATCAACAGTAGTTTCCCATGAATGTCATTTTTTCTAAATTAATGAAACAATAAAATCACTCCTGACTTGCCACAATACATGGAATATTGTACGGCTGGGCCACAATGCACTCAATTCATTGGGGATATTCTTCATTGCCCATTCTCTTTATTGGATTTCTGTGAATACAAAAGATGTTGCATTATAAAATCTGAGTATGACATTCTCCTTAAGATTCAGTTTCTCTTTGGGACTAATCCGCCATCATGCACTATGGTGTGGGATTTTTTTATCCCTGCTGGGACATCACGTCCCAATGGGTTTTGAAACCACCCACAACGCCAAGACCGAGGTTAAAGTTCAGGCTTGCCTGTTGGAGAGCAAAAGCCTGATCTACCAGCTTGAATACCATGTAAGGGGCTCTCACATATGGATACCACCGCCTGAGATAGATGACCAAGAAGGATGCCTTATTTACCTAAGACAACCACTATACTGATAACGTCCCAGGTTATTGTCAACACCCGGGTTCATATCAATGTTCTCTCAGGACAATTGCTGGAGATATGAGGCATGGATAACCCATCCGTTAAGGATGTCCTGACCTGTTCAGAAATTTTAGATCCTGCCTATGCTGGATCTAAATAAGTGCTGCTAGATAACCTCACTGACAAACCTAGTTTAGTGAGGCCTAATACTCCTGTTGCTTATTTTTGTCTCCTTCCTGTAGAGGCCATAGATGAATTCTTACTTCGTTAAAAGTCTAAGAAATTAGGGGTTAAAAACACTCCCATTAGTAGCTCTAGTCAACACCTCTATTGGGCATGAGCTCACTAGTGAACAATAGAACCAAGTTAAGAAATTACTGGAAGAATACTCAAACCTCTTATCATCCTCTACCTACAATTTTGTTTAATGAATGGCGTTTAGCATCACGTTGAGACTGGTGACGCAACACCCATTTGGTCCAATCCCTAACAAAAGTAATGATGAAGAGGCTCAGGCGGCTGTTAAGCTCAAGAAACTGCTTGAAGCCGGCCCTTGATGCCTTTGAGTAGCCCTTTTTGCTCTCTCTTGTTAGTTTTGAAGAAGGATGGCAGATATTGTGTTGATGGACTATCAATGACATAACTCCATCAATAAGAAGTACAGTTATCCTTTACCTTGGTCTGACAAACTTCTTTAATTGCTTGTCATGTCAAAGTATTTTTTTGCTATGGATCACACTAGCATATATTGAAAAGTAGAGCTAAGCCATAAATATTGTTCCAAATGCGCACTCAGCCTATGAGGGGTTATCAAGCCAATGAGGATGCCTCAGGGCCTTTGCAACGTGGCAGCCCCTTTAACGCGCTAGGGGCGGTATTCAAGGGAAATTGAAGCTATCCTGTGTCCTTGTGTAGCTCAATTATTACGTCTTAAAAAACCATCTAAGCCATGTGGAACACCTCAGGAAATCTTTAAGCCATCTTAGGAAGGCCTCTATAAAGTTTAAGCCTTTGAAGTGCTCTTTCTTCCTATCATAAATGGAATTCAACAGAAACAAAGTCTTGAAACATGGCGTTCAGCCCAAGCCAGATAAATTCGTTACCATTAAGAAGATGTCATGCCCTAAGAGCCTTTGGGATACTCGAGTCTTTTTTTAGCATACTGGCTAAAAACATCAGTTCATCCATTGGTTTGCTAACTTAGCTGAAACCCTGGTCTACCTCCTACAAAATAATGAACCCTTTAAATGGCGTCATGTACAGGAACAGGCGTTTAACTGCGTTGCATACCGCTCTTTGTACAAAGCCTAATTTAGTTCATCCGCTCTCAACTGACCCTTTTTGATATTCACTGATGCTAGCGATGTCACTGTTGGGGTCATCCTAGCTCAGCACAAAGAAAATCAGATCGACCATCCAGTGTAATTACTTTAGCAAGACCCTGAGAAATTATGAACAGAACTACAGAGTTATTGAGTACAAGTGCCTGTCTGCTTTATTAGTGATTATGTATATCTAGTCTTACCTATATAGCACCCATTTCACTGTCATCTCTGACCATTCTCCAAACAAATGGTTGCTGCAGATAAAAGACATGGACATCTGGATAGTAAGATGGGCCCTAAGGCTGCAGAACTTCGCTTTTACTTTTGTCCATTGCGCAGGAGCAATTTATTAGATCTCTGATGGTCTTTTGAGGATGCCAATATTAGTCCCCTTGACCCCCAAAGAAGACAAATTGCATGGTCTAGTTAGCCAGCATGAGCGATGGGAGTTGGAGACTCCTAAAATCCAGGTTGAGCTCTAAAATATGACCTGAGACACTCAAATCTACTGAGGAAATTTTATTTAAGAAAATTAAAAAGATATGGCTCCCTTATATCTGCATTTCTTCCTAAACAGGAGTCATTATTGAAGGACACATGGCCATGGGACATGGAGCAGTAAAAAAGACTCGTAAGTTTGCTGAAGAAACAATGCTATTTGTTTCAATAGTTGAGAGCATCCATGAAGCTCTAGAGGCTTATATGACCTTTCAGTCCCAGGACTGGAGCAGTCCCCTGGTACCAACTTACAGTCAGGGCTCAATCAAGCCCATTTAACTCATCAGCATTGATGTGGTGGGCCCTCTGCCCACTGAAATTATACAGTCGTAAATATATTTATTAGCTGTGGACCATTTTGGCCAAATGGGTCAAAGCAATTTCTGTTCTCACTGTACCACAAAAAATGTTTTATTCCTTATTTGATCCGTTTTCACCTAGAATGAATACTCACAAACTTTACTTTCAGATAATGGGCTAAATTTTACCTTGCAGGTAGTCTAAAAACTAGTTTCACTTTTTGGAGCTTACCAAAAATTTCTTCGCCTCCAATGCCCCACAACCAATGAAGCGGTGAAACATGCTAAAGAAACACACATCTCTATTTTGAAGAAGATGGCCGCCTTCAACCATACTTTTTGGAACCACTAACAACCCAAAGCCTGCTCGCTTCCCAAATAAGCTAACATCAAATCATCAAGATATACCTATTTGAAGCTCTATATAGGCTTACTCCTCAATTAAAAAAAGAACAGCCCCTACTCAATACCACCTTACCTGAGAACAATGATTTGACCATGTGGGTCTTAGCCATTGAGATTGTCTGGCTTCAAGTCCTAGCCACGCAAGGCATTGTCACCACCACAGAAAGGAAAAAATCCCAAATTAATCTTATCTGTCCCTCCTTACCCACTTTTTAAATAGTGACCTAGTTCTCTTTTATTGACATTGATGAAGAGGTCAACAGAACAAGCTTGATGCTCTTTGTTATGAACATTACAAGATCATTCATAAGGTGAACTTTGAATAATATATTGAAAACATCAATCAGGGTTAGTGATTAACTGAGTAAATGGCTGATTCCTATGATACTATAACCCCTCTGACAAGATCTTGAGGGAGGCGTTTTTTAGTCTTTGAGACGATGATTGAATTGAATCCCTTTACCTTGATTTGGCTCTGATAAGTTGACTCTCAAGTTTCCTCAATCAAAGCCTGTCCTCAAAAGCACTGGTGATAATTTCAATCAGCAAGCATCATGCGCACAAGAATTGATGGAGATGCCTTCTGAAAATTGCACCTCTACTTCACAAATCTTGAAATGTGCGACTCTCACCATTACAGTCATGAGGACAATGCAGAACAATGAGGGCATCACCAGGTGGTCCATCTGGAAAGTGGGTAAAAATCCTGATCATTTGGGGCCATGAGGGTTTAATTTGCATCATGTACGCACTCAACCTATAGATATAAAGACCTCTTAGCTAATAACGTAGTCTATCTTAGCCCCATCTTTTTCTCTTTGTTGGACTCTCCGCCAGTTTACAGCTTCAAACCCAAGCTTAAGTTTTGTCTACAGTCAAAAGAATAATTATCCCAAGACTAACATCTTAAAGTTAATGGTACGGCAGAATGTGTCAATAGCACTCTAGTTGGCATTAGAAAAAATTGGCGTCAGGAAGACCATCCATTCTAAATCTCATCCTGCCTTCCGCCATCTTTTCACAATATTGCATTCCACTCTTCCACGAGAAGATAACTTTTCAGATCAATTATGAGCGACAATCTGCATTACTGCCAATCACTCCTACATTCATGGAGATGGAATGACCCAAGTCGATACTTAGAAAACCTCTCTCTAGAGTTGACCTATCTTTAAAAAATACTTAATTTAACGTTCTAGCCCAGAAAATGAGATCTAAAGAGCGTAGCAACTATGTTCAACCATTCATTGTCCTCTTTAAGAGTAAGGAAATTAAATACTCTATTGCAATAACCATGAGTTTGGCAGGAAGAATTTTTTAAAAAATTTGGGAAAGGCTATCTAATATCTAGAGAAAACTTCAACCTATACATATATAACCGCTGAATTCACCAAAGGGCACATCATCACCAAAGTAGCGGTTAAATTTTTAAAGCAAATCCAGCAGTGCGCCTAGACTTCTACCTTACAAACCAATAATTCTATCGCCAGCTGCAGCAATTTTTAATTCCTTATGTTTTGGTCAAAAGGGGAAAATGTTGAGATTTGGGTCTGGCCAGCCATATGAGATTGATTTCAGCAATAATAACGCGAAATGTCATATAGAACTCGCTGCTACCCTTGTCCCACTATTTGTATCTCTTAGCATTTTGATTCTCAATTATTGCCATCAGATACTTTGCTAAATTACCCAACCCTAAATTTAAGTATCAGATTTCTCCTTATGCCAGGTGGAAGCTTTGTCCCAGGGAGAAGATTGACATACACCAGTATTTGGGACTAGAAAACTGAGCTGCTCAAATGGTCCTTTGAGTCTTAAAGTTAGGGTTAATACCCCGTTATCAGTTTATATTTTATTTAGGGGCATTACTTAAAATACTCCTAATCTGGGTAATTAGTTTTTAAGTACATTCTCTAATATAGTACCTAATTCCAAAGCCACATCTATATGACTCCATCTTTAGTGGCCCAAAGAGTCCAATATCTTAATCAGCTGTTCAGTCTGGAATCTAGCAAGTCGGTCCTCTACACCCTAGCCTATTGGGAGACCTACTACTTGTTAATACCAAATTAAAGCTATGAAACTATTACCATGAGAATAAGAAGCTAATTTATCCTTCCAGGTGTGATAGGATGATGGACAGACCATTTGATAATCAATAATGTTTAATGAGTCACACCTTGAAATTTCCAATTAACATTGCTTTCCCTTTTCTTTCAACAATACTATAATTAGTATTTTCTTATTTCTTATTTAAAGAACTTTTTTATCAAAAGTATATATTATTATCTTATTTTTATCTAAATTTTTATCTTATTCCAATGAAAAAAGTCTCATCCATTACAGCATCATATGAAGCCCCTGATCTCTTAGCTGACTGTGATGGGGGAAGCCTCCTAAAATCAGCCACTATGTTAAGCTTCCCAACAATAGCATCTGCAAGCGCATCAGGCGGAAAACGATTATCTTTTGTTCACTACAGGAGCACTATCTGAGTCACACATTGAGGAGATATTCTCAGCTTTAGATAAAAAGAATGAATCTATAGTTAGTCCTCCATATCTCAACCTTCTAATATACATTTTCTGGAATAGCAAGATGCAATAATTACATGAAATTTTACTGAGAAAATCTTTAAATATTCCATCAAAGAAGGTCCTGTACGTATCAAAGCACCTAGCCAACTTAGACCTTACTCAACTTAGTTTATATGCCTGCTATAATTGAAACAGACAATAAATAGCAATATAGCCAAATTCACAAATTGAAGATATTAAAAAAGACATTACTTTAGTAGGAGGAAAAAGCAAAGCACTAAAAGAAAGTATGGGACTGTGACCAAGAAGACACAAGGGAATATATCACACAGGGAAACATAACTAGTATTTATAATAGCTTTCCAAATATGAAAGCAACTTTGCAAAACTCTCTTAAAATTGAAAAAAAAATTTAAAAGCTAGCTAAAATAATTCTTATTCTCTGGTTAAACATAGAAGGCTAAAACAATCAGAGTGTTTGGAGTAAATTAAAAATGATAATACTAATTTTAATATTTATTTAGATACCCAAAACAAATTCCATATATATTGATGTTATTTCCCAATTTGCTGTTTCATAGAAAAAAATGGAAACTCAGCTCATTGGAAGGTTAGAACAAAAAGTGCCTAAAGACAATTCAAACATGGTCAGTGAACCTCAACAGAAATATCAAACCAATCAAATTGGGAAAAGTCATGAACTAGTCTCCAAACTCAATGATTGCATCAACCTTTGAGAGCCCCATGGAAGCCCAAATACTACCAGTGCATCGAAATGCCAAAAGCGCCAGACAAAATTCTTGGGACTTACTTTTCATTCCAGTGGTGATAAGCTTGATAATTTCTCATAGGAAAATCTGTCATTTGTCAATTTCAACAGCTCTCCTCCAAAAATTAGGCCTGATGTTAATGAAATTAAGTCTTAAAATTATTTGATTTATCCCTCAGCATGGAATGACGTCAGCCCTGTAGAAAAGAGCTTTAACTTTGACCAGAACATTGGAGGACTTAGAGGATGTTTTCAAGAATCAAGAACTTACTGTAAATGAACAAGCATTTTACACAACCATCTTTGTACCAGGTTAATTTTCAAACAGATATTCAAGTTAGCTAAGACTTATAAGCATCTGTATACCTTGTGCTTGTCACAACCCTAAAGATGCTGTAGTCGCCTGGATACTAAATGATTTTCAATCCTCCAGTTCAGCATTGTCTCTGGTAGCCAAAATTTTTTGACAACATCAAAATCATTGTCTGGGCTTGCATAAAACTTAAGGTTCCAAATGTTCCCAAAATTGGCTGCTCCGTTGACATCAACCTAACCAAAGAAGATCTTCCAAGGTAGAGCATTAGCATGAGGCATGATGCTAATAAGAATTTTGAGTTGATTTTATTATCAGGGTTGGAGATAAACTTACTGATGGGCAAAAAACCTTAGACAGTGTTGTCCCTGTACATAGTCACCAAGCAGTTTGCTATGCATGACTCCAAGCGCAAAGACGCCCAATTCTGGAAGAATCTTCATCATATGATCCAGGATCAGATCACCATGGTTACCTGGCTGGCTCAAAACTTGACTGACCATCATCAGATGAACCACCACGCCATCAACTACAAGGTTCCGCCCAACTCTGAGCTTGAGTCACTGTTGACTCCAACTATCAAGCTTAAACCTCATATGTTATCACCACAAACTCCTACAACTTTGAGAATGCCACCTTCAGAGACAAAATCCAACAGTCAGATAAATAAAAAAATATATTGTAAATGCCTCAATAATTAAGTGGGGCAAAATTTATGCAGAGACCAAGACTTAATCCCTTGGATAAGGTTTGAGATGGCTCAGTTGGGATTATCCCTATGCCAGGTGGAAGCCTTTTCCTGGGGAGAGGATTATATTACACTAAAAAGTAGAACTTGATAACTGAGCTCTAGTGGTCCCTTAAACCCATATTAAGATTAAATTCTCCATTATCAGTTTAGATTTTAATTAGGGGTATTACTTGAATCACTTCTAATTTGGTTAATAAGTCTTTTAATTATATTCTCAATTTCTCTGGCCTAATTCCAAGGCCATATCTATATGACTCCATCATAGGCTGACCAAAGATCCCAAAGTCTTATTCAGCTGTTCATTATGAAATCTAAAAAGTTGGACCTCTAACTCTAGACAATTGGAAGATCTCTTACTTAAGTCAATAATGATATAATAATGCTATGAAACTATATTCAAGAGATTATGAAGCTCAGCTGACCTTCCAGATGGGAACAGATGATGTACAGACCACTTGGGAATCAAGAATCACAATGAATCACTCCTTTCAGTTCCTAAAGAATCATGATTATATTTTTCCTTCCAAAAAAACTAAAAATTGTACTGCCTTATTTCTAAATAAAAGACTTTTTTAACCTTTCTATATTAGTTTTCTTATATTTTTTAAGCTATAAACTTATTCCAGGCATACGGCTACCAACCTGAAGGTTGCAGGTTCGATTCCCACCCCTTTGCACATCAATTGGGGTGCCAGCTAAAGGAAGCTATTGGCGGTTAGTAGTTTAATAACACGAAAACCTACTATGACATAACCAGAAAAATCTGAGTCCTGATCCGGAGGTGAAAATAACTTTCTACAACAGAGTTGACCCTACTCAGGTTTTATATCAATACTTTATTTCTCTATTTTGGTAATGTCCATCCCCTGGTTGGCTTGCCTCAAATAAATAAAACTTATTCTAATTGTTATACATATGGCATTATTCAATAAATATGCTGGCGGATTTTTTGCACAGGGTTAATCCATTGAGCAATAGGTACCAATGATATGATGATTGCTGCCCTCAAAACAACATAATAACTTTAAATAAATAAAGAGCACTTTCTCCAACAACCTCTTTTATTAAATGTGTTTTAATACCGCGGATTCTTCTTATTCTGCTTTACTCTATCCTTCTTAACAACAACCCTTCTTGATCATCTCATCTCACCTATATTGTAGTGACTTCAGGCGCTACAATCCATATGGCTTAGTAATTTAATTCGCCATATCTTCTCGGCTTCATAAATTCTTCATTCGTTGACTTCACAATCGCCTAATTTGAGGTAATTTCCCAATAACCCAATATTGCCTCAATTTTGAGGCACTAAAATTACCATTACCATATTAAATCTTGACAGATTCCATTCATTTCGCCATAATGACCTTGGGCTTATTGTCCAGTCATATCAAATTCACAACGTTATCCTCTCCTTGACTGGATGATAAGGATTCAATTGTTTGTATAGCATGATGAACTTTGCATGAACTCTGTTAATGATCTGACTGCTAGTAGGGTCTTTGATAGTATATGCATCTATATTATTCTTCTCAATGAATTTGAATGGCCCAATCCAGATACTGGCCAATTTATGTTTCTGCCTGAACCCGTGTATATCATAGAATAGGACAATGTCTCCATTTTTGAACAGTGCATGGTCACTCCATCATACCTGATTGGCAGCCTGGCTTTTGATTCCCTTGGATAGGCTGAACAAGCATGCTTCAGTTTTTAATTTAATCATTGTATTTGTTAGGATGGTCAGATAGCGTTACAGATCCATACTGCCAGTGTCCTCTACACTGTAACGATCAAAAACATCCCAGTTTTTCGATCGCCATCTTGCCTTGGCGAGGGACGCCAAATGATTGGCTGATATGAGATTCCCAATTCAACCTCAGATTTTGGGAAATTCGAAAAGTGAGAAAAGATGACACAGCTAAATGAGGATCTGACCCCTGAAATTAGCCTTGTTTTATTTATTATCAAAAATAAACATGAGGATGAATTCAATCCTGATAACTTAGGGCACTGCAAACAGACATAAAAAATCAGGGTACTTGGCAGAATTAAGATTCTCAATGCCAAATCCCAATATTTTGTTGAGAATACAAAATTTAGATCGCCACAGGATACCAGGTTAGACAAGGCAAGAGCGGCCCCGAGGCATCAGAGAATCCCATGCAAAAGTGGAAAATGAGGAAAAATTCTGAGCTGAGTTCAAAATCGCTTGGGCTCAACCTTTTAATGTCGCCCTTCTGGGGAGCCTCTTTTGCACTGTTCTTTAGGCCCCTAAGAGCCTAAGAATAGTGTGGGAGGGGCACAGCCCAGTGCTGGACCCCGCATGAACCTCAAAAAAAACCCAAAAAGTGTTTTGACTTAAGATTCGGATTTATGAATCTTGAGTCAAAATTTAATGATTGGTTTAATCTGACCATTACATACACAAGCATATAAGAGGGTGGGCAGAGCGGGGTGCCGCCCATAAAGCAATTGGAATGGGCTTTTCCCCGTGGTGTAATGATAACTAATAATATAAGCAAAGATGGCGGTGGATAAAAGGGAGCTCCAGTCTGAGGGTCAATCCACTACTAATTTACAGAATATGTTCATTAAAGTCCCATTGACCCGCTCCACTATTCCTGTAAGTCCTTGGGACCATCCCCTATAACTGGATAGGGAGCAGCATCCCTTTCAGACCAAAGGGATCCAAAGGCCCAAGTGGACCCCCTGTTGCAGTTGAGTGACCCGGCACACATGGTTGATGAGCGCTGGGTGACTGCCCTTCCTCCTAGAGATAACCAGATCTCTCCCCTCCCCCCTCCCCAACACTAGTAAATGTAATAGAGGGGACCTGCCAGGAGATTATGCAGGCCAGGGGCCATGGGCGGGCCCCTGGGACCCCTCACTCACCAGGGGAAACTTACCAAATTTTGAAGAAACAGCCAGTGCTAGTATCAGAGCCTGGTCTACAAATTTCGGGCTAATGGAGCTGGTCTGGATTGGTCAGGTCTTAAAATCAGATCATAACTCAATTCAGGTTTCAAACCAGGTTACAAGTGACTTAGACCAGTTGCCCCTACCCCCAGAATGGATCCAGGAAGTTCAGATTGTGTGGACAATCAATTTGAGAGTTTGTACCAGGTTGCAGATGACTGAGCACCAAGGCCACAGCCCACTGGGATGAATCTGGGAAATCTGAACTGCATGAGCAGCCTGACTCAAATGGTCAAGGCCTGGATTGGTACCATCAACCTGGTCTGGCCCCAAAATTCAGGAAAATCTGCAAAAGTTAGTTTGATTTTGCCAAGATTTTGGGCATCCCTACACTATCCCACCTGCTAGCCAACCAAACCCCATTGCTGATCCCTCAATCACTTAATCCCTCAGCCCCCCACTATGAAATTCTCTCAATACTTAAGGCAACTGCCCTGCTATTGGCAGTTGTCAGTTCATTCTATATTTTCCCCACACTTTGCACTAAAATAAAGCCCAAAAACCCCAAACGCCTTGCCGCGGACTCCAACTGTTTACTTTCTTGTTTAAATTTCCGCTGATTGATCCAGCAAAGCGTGCAACACCCAAATAATCATCCCAATGATTGCCAAATGGGTCATCTGGTTACCTGACCCCACCACGCAGTGGTGGATCATATCTGCACTAAACTGCCTTGTTTTTGATGATGGAATTGACTCTCCATCTGTTTTTCATGTACCCATCAAATGTGTACCCATCTGTTCGCTTCGCCGTCAGGTTTTCCAAGAGCGCTCCCCTATTGAAGCAGCCTCAGAGCGCCCCTTCCCTGATGTCCATGGACTCGCCCCCACACCTGGCTCATCTGCCACTAATCCCACCCACCTGAGGGTTCCAGAGTGCCCCAACCAAGGGGACTAGGCCCTAATGCTCATCATGGGTCCATCTACCCCTCTGACAGCACCCCTGCCTGCGCGGTGGGCCCTGTGCGCTCCTCTCTGGTGCACAGACTCACCTAACCATAACTGAAGGCCAGCAACCATGAACTCTGGAGGAGTTATCATCCTCCCCACCTCTCCCACCCTTGGGGGTTGCCCCACAAGACTTGCGGCTGCCCCCATTGCAACCATCTGGTTTGCCTTGGGGGCCTTTGGAACGTTTATAAACATTTACTTTCCTCACATCCCCACTAGATCTCCCCTTCTTCTAGTCACACATACCACTGTGCCCTTAGCATTCTGGGCTCTCCGCTGGGTGCTCACACACGTTGACTGGGATCCCAGTCTATTTCTTATCAGCCGCTTCCATGACAATTTCAATAGATTTGGGAAGGTATGGGGTTGTCAAAACCCTTGGATGGCCATTGGCTCATTAAGCTTTGGAAGAATGTGGGAAGTGAAGTTAGTTCCGTTGTCAGTAAGGATGAACTGGTGGTAACCATGTTGCTGAATTATACATTCCATGGTAAACTTGGCCACCGTTAGCGCCCCTAAATAACGTATTAGCCGCGCCTCAACCCACCTGGTCAAGTGGTCAATTGCTACAAAGATGTATTTGGACTGGTTTGCCCTTGTTGGTAAGGGACCCACAACATCAATTGAAACAGTGCTCCAGGCGAAGTGTGGCTTCACTAACCAGTATGAAGTTTTATGGAGAAACAGCTTTATACCTGGCACTGGTGACAGGAGGAGATAGTATCAAGTACATCGAAGTTCATGCTTTCCCAGTAATACTGAGGTCACAATAATTCCATGGTCTTACATACTCCACCATGTTCAACCGCTTGGTGTGCGCTCATAATAATATTTGGGCGTCGGAAGGTCTTGGAATATTCACAGTAGTGTCCCCTATCCGCTTATACAATTCTCCGCCTTTCTGGAACGTATTGGCCCTTATTTTGTCCAATACCTTTATGACTGGGGGCGGTTCATCACTGTACTTGCCACTAAGCATCCCTATTAAACATAATATCACTCAGATCTGCCATAACTGCAATCGTGGTTAATCTTGTTAAGCAATTGGCATTCTGGTGTTTTGCTCCAGGTTAATGCAAAATTTCAAATTGTATGCCTGCAATTTAAGAGCCCATTGGGCTAGACGCCCTTCTGATTCTTTAATATTTTGTAACCAGCGTAGCGAGGTATGATCCGTTACAACTTTGAATTTTACTCCATGCAAGTACACCTGAAACTGTTTATAGCCGTAGATCATCTCTAAACACTCGCGCTCAGTCACAGTATAATTGTGTTCATGACTGTTCAAGCTATGACTGCAATATGCTACAGGATGCTCTTCCCTTTCCTCATCTTTTTGGATAGTACTGCTCAAACAGCAGAGTGGGATGCATCCATCTGAACAATGAACTCTTTTTTATAGTTGGGATAGTGTAACACCAGTGCACTGGTTAACGCCACTCTAAGAGTATCAAAAGCGCATTGCTGATGCTCAGTCCATTCAAACGTAGTGTCCATTTTTAACAGCTTGAATAGCGGGCTCCTAATACAGCTGAAGTTAGGGATGAAGCGCCAGTAATAGCCAACTATTCCCAAAAATACCAGTATATCCCACTTGCTGTTGGGCGATGTCATTTTATGGATAGCTTCCACCTTGACTGGTTGAGGTCACAACCCTGTGGCGTCAACTACAAACCCCAGGTACTCCAGCTGGTCCTTAAAGAAGTGGCATTTCCGAGGTTTGATCTTTATGTTGGCCTCAGAGAGCCAGCGGAATACAGCTTCTAAATGATCGAGGTGTTCCAAGAAGGTTCAGGAGAAAACATTAATGTCATCAAGGTATACAAGGACACATGACAGTTTTAGGTCCCCAGAATAGTATCCATTGCTCGTTGAAATGTAGCTGGGGCGTTACACAGCCCTTGCGGCATCTGAGTTGGTTGAAAAAGACCTTTGGAAGTGATTACAGTGCACTTTTCCTGCTCATAAAATGACAACTCGTTTTCCATTAGCCCGAGATCAGGTCCATAGCTGAGAAGAAACGAGCTCCCCTAGCCAATCTAAAGCATCGTCAGTCCGTGGTAAGGGATATGAGTCTTTTTTGGTGATGCTGTTGAGCTTTTGGTAGTCTATTACTATGCAGTTAGTGCCATCCTTCTTTTTAACAATCAGAACTGGTGAAGCCCATGGACCCTTCAATGGTTCAAGCATCCCTTACGCTATAAGCTTTTCAATATTCTTGTTTACTACTGCTTCTGCCACCCTTAATCAGCGGATTGGCCTTGACCTGATGGGAGGGTGATCTCCAGTGTCCAGACTATGAACCACCCCCGCGTGCATCCTAAATTGTGGTCATCAACAGCAAAAATCTCTTTATGTTTTTGAAATAAGCGATTGCTCTATCCTTCTGTGATTCTGACAGCCCCAAAAATCCGTTGCATGATACTACTGCCATTATATTGAGCTGCAGTTTTAAAGGCAGACCAATTTCCTCAGTGACCCAAAGTCATGCACTGAACTAACCTCCTCAATGGGGATAACGTGAAAATATGCCACTATTTGGTGGCAGCGGATTTGCAGTGGTAACATTTGTAAATTTGAAAGCAAAACTTTGACCTCCCCTCTGCCCTGGTAAGATAATACCTGGGGCTACGTGAGACTTGAACCGTGACTGCTGATATAACCCAATAACTTCCTCATATAGTCCATCTGGAACTTATATCACCAAGTCAGTGTTTACTATAACTTGATGCCCGGATGGAATTGATATAGGTCCATCAGCTCGGAGCAGCAGCCCTTGATATTCATAAATCTGTTGTGGAAGGGCCCAGGTTTTGCCCTTCAACTGATGGTAGCGCACAGGGATTACTCCATCACTATAAGGTACATTGATATTCCCCATATGCACCAGATTACTTGACACTCCGCTAGAGTTGAAGTAAATTGGGATCCTCTGACCCAATATTTCAAAAGTCTGGTATGTCCTATTGATAACAGCCCTATAGTGTCGCAAGTAGGCAGTTCCAATCAGCAGATCATAATGGCTATTCATAAAACTATAGCTGGGGCTACCACAACAATAGACCCAACCCGCAATAGTTGCGCACTATATGCTCCCTCAGGGACTGTGTTATCCGCTCCAGAAGTTCCATATACCACTCAATGGTCCACTTCTGGTTTAAAGATAATTTGGCCAACAACTTTGTGGAGACTATATTGACAGAGCACCTGTATCTATGATGGCACGGACATGGGTTTTAGCTACAACCAGTCACAGTAAGTACATTTGGAGTCAGATGCATCTTGACTGTTTGTAACATAGACATTTATGGCATCTCTGTCTTCAAGAAAACCCACAATCCCCTCGCCAATACTGGGGTATTGTGTGATAATAGTGTTGACTGGACGATCAATGCTTACTGCTTGCAATAAAGGGGCATCAGAGGAGGGGTCCAACTTTTTAGGTGAAACTTGGTCAAACATCTGTCAAGCATACGGCTCAACCTGCAACTGGGACCCCTCTTCCACCATAGCCGCAGACTGCACTTGTGTCAAAATATTCACCCCTCCAAACAGCTGCTGATATAAGTTGACACATCAGCCAAGGGAGCTTCCACTGAGTGTACATGGATAGGTTCAGGTGGGACATCTTGAGTTAAATTAGCGGAAGTAGAGAGTCCTATCTCTACTCTGCTCTAACTTTTCCCTGATTGTACTGTCCCTAAGGGAGGATATACCTAATGGTGAAGACAACTTCTGGCCAAGTGCCCAGAGCGACCACACAAGAAACAATTGATCCTGTAAGATCTGCATCCATGATTGTTGTGAAATGGCCTATCCCAAAAGCTAGGCTGGGGTTGAGCAGTGAAGACAGACCCTTCCCAATAGTTGAACTGCTGACAGCAACTTTGTAAGAGATGAGGTGTGTGCTGATAATAAGGCTGGTGATTACCAAATGGATGCTGAACTGGAAGAGATGACTTCCTCAAATAAGAAGGTCCAGCAGCGGAGAGGATATGGTTCCACTCTATGTTGGGTGGAGGGAAGTTAGCGGATAACTGGCGCAAGATTTAAACAAGTTTAAGCAAAGGGATACCAACTTATAAATATGGAGCCATGGTATTGAAAAGCTCATGGTATGGTTTCACAGCGGAGGTCAATGCTAGGCATAAATCTGATTCAGCTAAAGTTCCTGCCCCAATTAACACATGAGCTTCCATCATAAAGCGATCAGCAAATGCGATTAGGGTCTCATTATGCTGAAACCCAATTGTTAAGAATTCCGCCTTCCACGTGCCATTTTCATAGTCCCTCCAAATAACTGCAACACATTATCTTTCACATTTTGATAGGTAGCGAAACTGGTGGGAAGATAACAAACTACTTGTTCAGTGCTGTCGACATTCCAAGTGGATAATAATAATTTGGCTTTATGTTGATCTAAAGCTCCTTCCACTACAAACTAAAATTGCTTAAAAAATCCATGGATGTTTCCATTGCAATAAAATAGAGGCAGTTTATTGATACAAACCTCCTGTAGAAACTCTTTTTTCCACTGGAGCACAGCATCCAAGGCAAGCTTGAGTTCTGCATTTTCAATGGTTGCGCCATCTCAAAAAGACTCCTTGCCAGAGTAAGCCTGATTGAACATGGCCAGCGACTGAGGAAGGTTGTTGGTTTTTTGATTGTCCAATGGGCCTCCTATAGTGAGCACCACTGTCATAAATTTGGCAGTATCCAATAAATACGCTGGCGGATTTTTTGCACAGGGTTAACCCACTGAGCAATAGGGATCAACGATATAAAGATCGCTGCCCTCAAAACAACATAATAACTTTAAATAAATATGGAGCACTTTCTCCAACAACCTCTTTTATTAAATGTGTTTTAATACCGCGGATTCTTCTTATTCTGCTTTAATCTATCCTTTTTAACAACAACCCCTCTTGATCATCTCATCTCACCTATATTGTAGTGACTTCAGGCGCTACAATCATTATGGCTTAGTAATTTAATTCGCCATATCTTCTTGGCTTCATAAATTCTTCATTCGTTGATTTCACAATCGCCTAATTTGAGGTAATTTCCCAATAACCCAATATTGCCTCAATTTTGAGGCACTAAATTTACCATTACCATATTGAATCTCGACGAATTCCATTCATTTTGCCATAATGACCTTGGGCTTATTGTCCAGTCATATCAAATTCACAACACCAACTAACAATTCTCTTCCATTGTTGCTTCTTATGAAGCCCTTGTTCATCCGGCTGAGTGTGAAAAAGCCTCTTACAATCAGTCATTATGTTGGGGTCTCAAGGATAGCACCATTGAGCGCATTAGGCACAATCCCAACATCGAAAATTTATGAGTATAACTTGTCATAAATTTTGACTTTCAGTGGAACAAATCCTATCATTTTAATCGACTTAAAATCCATTTCCCTCAAAAAAATTTGTTTTATATCTATCAAAGATTACCATAATTACTGAGCTGATCAATACTACCAAAGCTGTGCATGACATTAGACATAAAATTATTAATATGTAACTGGCATTAGACAGACAACCATCCAATCTCATCAGCAACTTGAAACAGCCCATAAGCAGACCATAAATGGGAACTCTAAGATATAAAAAGTTCATTAATGACTGACATACTAGAAGCTGGAGTATAAATTTGAAGGTTTTCAATTGAAAAAACACAAGCATGTTGTTGTACATTCTGACAGACCTTCAACGCCAAGAGTACCCAACTTGACTACAGCGGATATAGCAATTTTCTATTTAATTGAGACTAATTTTCTTCCAGTATTTACGTTTGTTTTTAGTATATTGTCTTTATAGAGTATACCTATTTGCGTACAAAAATACCTGTGCCATTCTTGCCCAGTTGTAGTCTCATTTTAAAACTTATCAATCATCTAGGTTATCTCAAGCCAAAATTCCAAAAATTATAAATAAAACTTTAAGCGTAACCCCTAAAAGGTGCACATTTTTCCAACCAAACTAGAATTCCTAGGACATGTATATTATAGGAAATAATTTATTTTTTCATAATAAAATAAGTGTGATTTTTCATGGTGACTGAAATAAAAAGTCTCAGAGAAATACAGATCTTATTGGTAATTATATTTTAAATTTATTGTGGGGAAGGCCGACCATGGGACGGACACTTCCAAATATGACTCAGAAGAGACAAAACTTAGTACCAGGGGAGGCACCCCCAGAGAAGCGATGCTATCTCTTGTTGCCAGCGGGAACGCCACTTATGGGGAGGGGAGGAAACGTGTAAAGGGGCCATAGCCACAATTGAGCACGTGTGGAGGAAGGGGTCTGATTTGATGAACCAGACTGGGAACCAGGAAGAGACCAGCTGTCAGTGATGCGGTGGGAGGTATCCAAACATCCACGCTTGAAGGTGGTCCACCAAATGGAACCAGAATCTGTGGACCGCTTCAGGGAGGGTGGGGGTGGAGCCTGCGATGGCATCTAAGACAATCGTGTGGATGGTCCACATGGCGATTGCAACCACCAAAGCACAAAGGGAGGGCAGAAGGGGAAAGGCCATTGATAGAGCGAACATATCTCTTGACAGACTGAAGGAATGCGTTTGATCCTGGCCCAGAAGACATTGAACTTCGCGCCATATCACTTTAGAGTTAGGGCACTTCTCCAGGCGGTGAAACAGCGTTCCATATTGGCCACACACGACACAGGATGAGTGTTAAGCGCCAGAGCGCTCAGCTGTATGATACACCCGCCTCAGGCAGCGCCACACATGAGAGCAGACTTGGTGTGCAACAGAGGATGGTGTACATATTTCCAGATATTTTTTTGGGTCTCAATGGAGTAAAGGATGTCCATCATGTCCAGGTAGTCCACCCTGGATAGGACATGAGGTTGAATAAGGATCACGTCATCATGGATGGGTAGCCCCTGTACCTCTTGTGTGAACTGAGGAGAGGGGCGGCCTCTTTGGGTTGTATGTCCACTAATACGAATTCTCCACTCAGCGCTCCGCATGGAGAGGAGGATTCGTTTGCAGTGGGTTTTAGTCCCGTGAGGACCTGTGGCCGATGTATGTGAAGCGAGGTTTTTCATAAGGGAGTGGGGTTTCAATGGAATGTTGAGGCCCAAGGCGCGGGAGAAGTTGGAGTGGGCTGCGCGGGACCAGTGTTGGGAGGAGTGTAGGGGTGGTGATGGCCGCAATCCAGGTACCCAGGATCTTGGCGGCATGGGCTTTGAAGCCAAGCAGGCCCATGCCACCATGATGTTGAGGGCCAAACATGACCTCTAGCCGCACTGGTGGAAGGCGGCCCAACCAAAGCCATCCTTGCAGCAAGGCGTACAAGGATTTGTAGAGGCTTGGGGAGAAGGGGATGGCATGGGCTCCAAACCAGACTTTGGAGAGGAGCATGTAGTTGGCTAAAACGATCCTGCCAGTAAGGGAAGTAGGGTGGGCTCTGAGAGAGGCGATTCGCTTCGTCACGTTATCCAGAATATGGCACTCCATTACTGCTGACGTGTATCCGCCTGCCTCCATCCACACGCCCAGATGGCGTACTGGTCCTATGGTAGGACGTAGCACGAAGGGGAGCACCAGTAGGGCTGTGTGTTTTGAATTAGTAGGGCAAGG
This sequence comes from Massospora cicadina, assembly GCA_022478985.1. NCBI lineage: Eukaryota > Fungi > Entomophthoromycota > Entomophthoromycetes > Entomophthorales > Entomophthoraceae > Massospora > Massospora cicadina. Next base: position 80,904 of record JAKSZP010006895.1, read on the forward strand.
ATGTGGGCGAGCAGATGGGCCAGGTTGGGAACTCTTTGCTGGGGTCCAGCAGTTCTGAAACCGACCAAGGAGGATGATTTCGGTTTTGGAAGCGTTCAGTGCCACGTTGCTTACCCGGGAATACTCCTGGATGTGAGCTTCAAGCACGCGTGCATCTTGATTATTAGACACCCCAACCACACAATCATCTGCGAACGCCATTATCTTGACTGGGGCTTGGCCTGGCACTTGGACCCCAGTGAGTTGGGCATTCACATCTTGCAGTAGTGGGTCAAGGCTGAAGTTGTATAAGAATGGGCTGAGGGGGTCCCCTTGTCGCAAGCCCCTTTGAGGGCGGATTACTTCCATTAGGAAGCCAGGGCCACACACTGCCATTGTTGCAGATTCTGTGAGCAGCATTACTCAGTTGATGAAGCGAGGGGGTAGGCGGAATTGATGGAGGCAGGCCCTGAGGTTTTCTTAGATTACACTATCATAGGCCTTTTGTTGGTCCAAGAATACAAGTGCCCCAAAGGCTGTGGACTGACATACATTAGCCACAGAGTGCACATTATCCCAAATCGACCTTCTGGAAATAAAACCGAATTGTTCTGGGGAGATGGTGGCAGATGCTACAGTCCCTAAACGGTTAGCCATGATTTTTGTTAAAATTTTGGTGTCTGTGTTTGTTATTGAAATGGGGCGCCAGTTGGCTAAGTCTAGCTTATCCCCTTTCTTGAAGAGTGTGACAGTGAAGGCCTCATGTCCTCCTGGTAGGAGGCGCGTTTCCATCAGGTTTTGGTTAAGTGAGGCGAGCAGCAGTGGGGATATATATTTGAAATATTTTTTGTAAAACTCATATGGAATGCCATCTGGGCCTGGGCATTTTTGGTTTGGTGCACTGCGAATGGCTGTCCATAATTTGTTCGGAGTAATCAGATTCATTATTTCTGGGTATCAGAAAATGGAGTGGATGTGGGCTCAGTCGAGAAATTCCACCACTTTGGCCAGCTGAATTGGGTCAGAGCGGTACAACTCAGAGTAATACTGTTGCATTTCGATTGCCACTTTGGCTGGTGTGTCCGCAATGGAATTATCTGATCTTCGCACCTGTGTGCAGGCCACGCTCTGGCATGGTGCAAATTTTTTTTAAAAAAATGTGCGGTGCACTTGTCACCTTTTGTGAAGCATGTGGCCCTGTACTGAACACAAACCTGATGTTTGTGTTGTCTTTCAAGTGCGTTGAGGTGGGCAGCTGCCTCCACCCACTCCTGTCCCCATGCAGAGCTGTATCCTATAACTGGGATATTGGACTCCAAGTGTGCCAATTCTGCCAAAGCGCGAGATAACCTCTGATGTGGCTCATGAGCGTCTGGAGGAGAGATGGCGGGAGTGGCAGATGGTGTCATCTTTGAAAGTTGCCCATGTGGAAATAGGGTCCGCACAAAATGGTGCAACAAAAGTTTTTGCCATAGTTGCCTCTTCTACCCACATGGAAAATCCTGGTGACCTGAGCTTGGGGGGGCGGATTTTGTACCAATGTGGGGCCTTAGCAGCTGTGACAGGTAGGTGGTAGGTTAGCAAGACCAGTTGATGGTCGGAGAAATCCAATTAATTGTCTTGAAGTGGGAGATGTGGGGTTGGAATTTCGCTGGTGTAAGGATAATGTCGAAGCGGGTCATAGACCTTAATTGGCCATTGTGGACGTGGGGCCATGTCATGTTTTCGAGCAGCGGGGCATGCCATGGCAGCGCATCCATTAACCTGAAAGTAGCCTTTAGAACGCGTAGTTCTACATGACCCTGGGGGGCATGGGGTGAGGAAGGCCACCAGTCCGTTGGTGTGCTTAGCCAACAGTTCATGTCACCGACTATGAAGGAGTCTGTGGGTAGCAGGAGGGATTTGACCAATGAGAAAAATTCCTGACACTCGCATGCACCGTTTGGGGCATAGATGTTGACAATTGCGTGTGCTACATCAGCCCACAAGAAGGTGACAACAAGCACTCAGCCATTTAGGAATGTTTCTGAGGATAAAAATTTGAAAAAATTATTTTTCTGAATTAGCACCCCACAGTGCATCAACCAAAAGGATAGGGATGGGAGGAGCATTGCTTTCCAAGTTTCCTCAGAACCTTGTGGACAGTGGGACTCCTGGATGGCCAGGATATCCACGGGTAGATTGTGTTGTAAAAAACTCAGTTTCCCAGCCCAGGATGAGGAGGCCTTGAGTCTGGCAATATTCAACGTCCCTATGGTGAAGGTTTCCCCCATCACATCTTAGGTGTGAGGGGGTGGGCACCGGGCCCACCATCCTCTTCTAGATCCCTGCGGGCCTTCACAGCAGTGTGGGTGTTAGCAGCAACGCTATCAGAGTTTTTGTTGATTTTTGAGGAAAGAGTCATGTTGGCTTTAGCCTTTGCTTTTTATTTTCCTGACGTTGGATGAATTTTTGCGGTGCGGGTGAATTTGGTGCACCGTTGAGTGGGTCAAAAAAATTTCAGTTGGGATGGGTCCCAAGTCAGTTTCAACTGGAGCTTGGGTGCAACGATTGGGTGAGATCAAATCTCCCATCAGATCCTCGGATTGAGTGGTCCACTTGGCATGGGCTTCCCAATCTGATTGGTTGATGGATTCCCAAGTTGCTTCTGCCGTGAAGGTCTCCATGTCCTCCTGGCGTTGTGAGTGTGGGATAGCGGTGGTGGCTTTGGCCATGGCCCTACGGGCCTGTTTGGCCTTCTTCCACTCTTGTGGGGAAATAGGCTTTACCAGTAGGTAGCAGCCTTGTGCTCCCCACGGGAAGGCCTCCTTGGTGCTTGCGGTTGGTTCATAGTGCGCCTCTCCGCTGGCCATGGCTGCCAAGGGGTGCTCTTGGAATGTGACGCCCTCCTTGATGGGGCACGCGAGTGCCTTATGGCTGAATGCATCCCAGTGGGTGCAAATGGGGGGGCGCTGTCCACGGTCACAAAAATGGGTGGGTGGTATGCCCTGCGATATCAATAAAAGTGGAGTGTGGGATCTGGATTAGGTCCTTCAGGATCTCCTCAGTTGGGGTCAGTACTGCGATGGCTTTGCCGGTGCACAGGTGTGGCATCAGCGTGAAGCGTTGCATTTCAAAAGATTGTATTTCGCTGTATACGTTGAGACCATCTTTCAGGTGTTGTTCCAAATTGTCACGTTTTACTGTAGTAGGCAAAAAGTCAAACGTGAGGAAAAATTGGTTTGATTTTGTCCATCTGGTGCATTTAGTTTCAATGACACATTGCCCTTCAGGGAGGTCGACCACTATGCGCACCGCTGCAGCCTCGTCTGCTGCTGTTTTGCTTTGAAAAACTAGGTCCAGCCAACCGCGTGACATGGAGTGAGGTGCAACATACACCGCGGTAGGGAAAATTATGTGTACATCTTCACAAAATTTTTCCTATAAGGCCGTTTTGGATGTCCAGAAACACGCGGACTCCAAATTCCACTGACGAAAGTGGCTGGGAGTGTAGTGTATTGATGTACTGGTTGCATCGTGCTTGCCATGTGAGTATCTCTGGGGAAATAGTAACCGCCAGTTTCATAGTATCTTTGTCAATTCTGCAGGATTCTCCGGGGCGTTTTTGAACGTTGGAGGCCGCGGGCCTTCCACCTGCTCCTCTTATCTTGCTTGCCCAACTGCTCCCTGACATGGGCGCAGACTAATATCTTTTTTTAGTACTAGATGGTGGTGGGGGAGTGGCATCAAAGCATAGTGGTCATAATCACCAACATTTACAGATCATAAGGTCTTTACATACATAAGCAACCGGTTAAATGTTTAAAACATAAGGTTAACAACATGATAAGACTATCTGATCCATAAACGTCGGTAAGTATACCACAGTCCCCAGCGCAGACTAATCTCCTCTGTGAGATTATCAAACTAGATTTAGTCTTGAATTGAATAGGTTGCAATATTGATTGCAACGAGAAAGAAAGATTCTTATTGAAAATTATATGATACTAATATTTTCTCCCCAATTATACTCAACTTTTTAGATCATTTACTCTCTCTCCGCTCAGCGTAACTTTCTGAGCAATTTATTCAGTTAATTAAAAGCAAACACTTAATTGTACACCAAAGTCTTGCTCTGATGTCGTCAGATCTACTTTCAACTGTCCCAGTGTGAGGCAGCGGTGAAACTCCCCTCCGTTTTCCATCTGACAGGAAAATGCGCTCAGACAGGCTCGCTAGTCATTCCAAACCTTTGGGATGATTCTTTCCTCCCAAGGATCTCGATGCCCATCTCACATGAACCCAAGCGGTGCCCCTCTGCCCCCTGGTACTCCCCAGAGCAACATGCATTTCAGCCTTAGGTTGAATATGGGAAATTCATCCCCTACATTGACTAAGTCATTATCAAAATGGCTCAGGCAGTGATGACACCAGCCTTTTTATTGACTTTCACCCCTATAAGGTGTACTTAGATCTTGTCTTCCCCTGTGAAGCTGATGCAGCCACTGTGGCAATGGTATCATTAGTATTTAATAATATTCCCCTTCCCACAACTCAGACCTGGCTCCCAACGGACACCACCTTGGTGGTCCAATTCGCTGGTTTGCCCACCCACCTCCCACCTGAAGTGCTCCACCAGGAGCTGATGGAAGGTTTGGCAGCCTACGGCGCCAACCCCATCTTATAATTTGTGGTCCCAAATGGAGCCATACGCCTCGCTGGGCCTTGGGCATATGCCACAATCTGCCCTGAATTTACAAAAATTTCATTAGAAATTCCTCCTCATGCCACTATCCCATCTGCCCAACCATCCGTTCTGGGCCTGCGTTGAGGGTGGATGGACGATTTGTCCATCCTGTTACAAGTTAGACTACTCAAAATGTAAATGCCCATGCTCAGAAACTTCTACCGATGCTGAAAGTTTGCCTGACACCCACCAATTTGCTGCCCACCCTGCACCAACTCTGACATGGGGTATGGTCCTACCTTCCCATCCTCCAATGCCTGATGCTGCAGCTGCAGCTGCACCTGCAGCCACCAATCAGTATCCACCTTGCCCCAATGCAAAAAAATATCCAATCAAACATCAAATTGGATCCTAGTTTGATCCCATGCATTCACAACGAATCAAACAAACCTCGACTGTATGCTGATTTCCCAATCCAATTCAACCAAAACCCATGGGTCTAATTAGATGAAATTGACAAATCAGGTAACGTCATTGAAGAACTGACTCTGCAAGTTGAGCGGCTCTGTAACACAGAATGGGATGCAAAATTCCCGCCTCAGAAATATGTCCCACAACCTAACGCCAAACTGTTCTTTAGCGACCACCAGCTTGCAGTAGAAGCAGCTGCCACACCAGATTGCCATCCACTCCGCAAAGCTGCTGCCAAATCTGTGGCTGCACTCGTAAGAGGAATTCAACCTTACGTCATCCCCTAAAATCTTACTGCACAAACTAAGATAAACATGAAAGTTTTACACAAAAACGTCACTGAAGCCATCCAGCACGTGGTAACAGTAGCACGGAATCCAAAAGCAAAAATCACCTGAACCAACATTGCCACATTTGTTAAATTTCAGATGCCCGCCTCAAAGCTGAAGACTCTTTGGCCAAATACATCTTTGGCATTATGACGGCTGGCAACTATTTGGAATTTCCAATCATCAAGGATATTGAACCCATGCCGCTGATGCCCCCACACCCTTACTAAATATCTGCCTTAACACGCACCCCACTCTGGGATGAGATGGATGCGGCCAAAGACGAGCCCCACAATCCCCCTCCCCATCCACTATGGAAGGATAGCAGTATTGCTGCCCTTCTGGTTGGATATTTGTTAGGTATGATTCAATCAATACCTCCATTTTGGGCGTTTTGTTTGAATCTTTAATTTTTATTATGATTTTTAATTTTAGATTGGTAATGTCCATCCCCTGGTCAGCTTACCTCGGTTAAATAAAATACACTCAACTTTCAGAATCACTTGTTAGCTTACTTGCCAAAAAGGTACACATTTTATATGTGGAGTAGAACATAAAATATCTGGACTTTTCTCTCTTGTTACAATCACTTTTGCAACATATTCAATTCAAGTCAGTTATTAGTTTGATAATCTCACCGAGGAGATTAGTTTGCGCCCATGTCATGGAGAAGTTGGGCAAGTAAGTTAAAGGGCACAGGAGTTGGCCCCACAACATCTAAAGTTTGCAAACTCCCCAGGGAACCTGGAGGAATAGACAAACTTAACAAAAATCTGGCAGTAACCATTTCCCCAGAAATTTTAGCTTGTCAAGCGCGATGCAACTCATACATCAATACGCCGCACTATCAACCACTTTCATCAGTGGAATATGGAGTACGGGTATTCCTCGATGTTCGGCAGATGGCGATGTGGGAAAAGTTTTGTGGGGATGTGCACACTCATTTCCCAAACGCGGTGTATGTTGCACCTCATTCCATGCCATGCGGTTGGCTGGATCTTAGTTTTGAAAGCAAGGAAGCAGCGGATGAAGCTGCAATGGTGCACGTTGTGTTAGACCTCCCAGACGGGCAGCGGGTAGTTGAAACTAAGCGCACCAGATGGACAAAATCAAACCAGATTTTTGTAACTTTTGACTTTCTGCTCACTATGGTCAAATGCGCTGTACTCGACAACACCTGAAGGCTGGGCTCGCCATATATGGCAAAATACAATCTTTTGAAATGCCACGCCTACGCTGATGCCACACCTGTGAACCGGCAAAGTAATTGCAGTCATAACCCCAGCTGAGGGGATAGCGCAGGATCTAACCCAAATCCTGCACTCCACTTTTGTCACTATCAAAGGGCAAGCCACCAACCCTTTCAGGGTTATCGTGGACAGCGCACCTCCCATATGCACCTATTGTGATGCGTTCAGCTACAAGGCACACAACTGCCCCGCCAAGGAGGGCATCACATACCAAGAGCATCCCTCGGAGGCTATGAACACCAGGGAGACCCCACTATGAATCAACTGCTGATACAAAGGAGGCCTTCCCGTGGGGAGCACAAGGTTGCTACTTAGTAGTGCACTCTATATCCCCACAAGAGCCAAAGAAGGCCAAACAGGCCCACAAGGCGGCCGCCAAGGAGGCGGCCAAGCTCACCTCTGCTATCCTGCCCTCCCAGCTCCAAGAGGAAATTGAGAATTTCACAGCGGAAGCAGCTCAAGAATCTCTTGACCAATCATAGTGGGATGCACAAGCCGATTGGGCCACCCAAGCTGAAGCCCTGATGGGCGAGTTGAACTCATTTTACCAATGCACTCCAAGCCTCGATTGGAACCAACTCAGTCTCCAATCTCCCAGCCAAAAATTCAAAAACTTTCATCAGTGCACCAAAAATGCATGCACCACAAAAATCTTATCCTGCAGTGGGGAAACAAAAAGCAAAGGCAAAAGCCAACGTGAACCCAACTGCTAAAGTTACCCATTCTTCTGACTACATCGCATCACATACCCAAGGCGCTGAAAAGCGCCGTGGAGAACATGAGAAGGCTGAAGGGCTCAGGTGCCCTTCCCCTCACACCTAAGGTGATGGGGGTAGCCTTTACTTTAGGGATGTTAAACATCGCCAGACTCAAGGCCTCACCATCCTGGGCTAGGAAACTGAGTTTTTACAACATAATTTACCCGTGGACATCCTGGACATCCAGGAGTCCCACTATCCACGCGGTTCTGAGGAAACATAGAAATCCATGCTCCTCACTTCCCCTATACTACTGGTCTGAGCACTGTGGGGTGCTTATTAGAAAAAACAATTATTTTAAATTTTTATTATCTGAATCCTTCCTTAGTGGCCGCGTCCTCATTGTCAATTTTTTGTGTGCTGATGTAGTGCACGCTATCGTCAACATTTATGCCCCAACATGTACATGAGAACATCAGAATTTTCTTGTTGGTCAAATCCCTTCCATTACCCCCTGACCATTTTGTTGTTGGTAACATCAACTGTTGGTTGAACCCATCCACTGACTGCTTGCCTTCCTCATCTTCCCCACCACAGGGACACATAGAACTACGCATCCTCAAGGCCACCCTAGGGTTGATTGACATGCTGCCACATCATGCTCCGCTTCTCAAAAGCATGTCGCGCCCCCACGTCCACAATGGCCAGTTAAGGTCCATGTCCCACATCGACCTTATCCTCACGCTGTTGAAATTTTGTACCCAATTTCCCATTTTACCATGACGAAGATCAATTTCTCTGATCACAGGTTGGTTTCAATTTTCTTCCGCATACCCAACCCAGTTGCTCAAGCTCCAAATTGGTGCAAACTCTGCCCAGCCAAAATTGCGTTGCCACGATTTTCCTCATAGATGGAATTGGCGACCACGGCTCTTAGAGTTTATTGCACCATTTTGCGCTGATCCAATCTCCACCTGGTCAGCCTTCAAGGCGGATACAATCCTCCAGACTCACCACCTGTCCTCCTGACATTCACAATCTGCCTCTGCAGTCATCTCACGCGCTCTGGCAGAGCTGGCCCACCTGGAGTCCAACGTCCCAGCCAAGGGCTACAGTTCTGCTTGGGGCCACAAGTGGGCGGAAGTAGCCGCCCACCTCAATATGCTTGAGTGGCAACACAATCATTGGGTTTGTGTTCAATACAGAGCTAAACACATCACAGCAGGCGACACATGCTCCTCTTACTTTTCAAAATTCTTTGCATCGCGCCAGAGCTTGGCCTGCACACAGGTGCGAAGGCCAGACAATTCCATAGCAGATATGCCAGCTGAAGTGGTGATCGATATACAAAATTATTACTCCAAATTGTACCGATCTGAACTGATTCCACTAGCCAAAATGGCAAATTTTCTCGATAGGGCACACATCTGCACCGTTTCCCATTTCCCAGAGTTAATGAATTTAATTACTCCAGATGAAATCTGGTCCACCGTCCGCGGTGCACCAAATTGGAAGTGCCCTGGCTCTGATGGCATTCCTTATGAGTTCTATAAGAAGTACTTCAAATATATCTATCCCCACTGTTGCTTGCCTCTCTTAACCAGAGCCTTTTGGAAACGTGCCTCTTACCAGGAGGGCAAGAGGCCTACACCATTACGCTCTTCAAAAAAGGGATAAGCTAGACCTGGCCAAATGGCGCCCCATTATTCTAGCAAACACTGACACAAGAATTTTGACTAAAATAATGGCTAACCGTTTAGGAATTGTTGCCTCTGCTACCATCTCCCCAGAACAATTTGGTTGCATACCCAGAAGGTCAATTTGGGACAATGTGCACACTGTAGCCAACACCTGTCAGTCTACGGCCTCTGGTGCACTTGTATTATTAGACTAACAGAAGGCCTATGATAGAGTAAACTGGGAATACCTCAGGGCCTGCCTCCACCAATTCCGCCTACCCCTCGCTTCATCAGTTGGGTGATGCTGCTCACGGAATCTGCAACAATGGCAGTGCGTGGCCCTGGCTTTCTCACGGTTGTAGTCCGCCCTCAAAGGGGTCTAAGCCAAGGAGACCCCCTTATCCCACTCTTATATTACTTCAGCCTAGACCCACTTCTTCGCAATGTGAATGCCTGCCTTACTGGGGTCCATGTGCAAGGCCAAGCCCCAGTCAAGATAATGGCGTTCGCAGATGATTGTGTGGTTGGAGTGTCTAACAATCATGACGCATGCACGCTTGAAGCTCTTATCCAGGTTTACTCCTGGGTAAGTAATGCTGCACTCAAAGCCTCCAAAACTGAAATCATCCTCCTTAGTCAGTGTCAAACCCGCTGGGCCTCAGCGCCCTGTTTCCTGCCCACCCCATCTGCTAGAACACGCTCTTGCTTACCCTGCCCAACCCACACCGCCCCACTTGTTCTCCCCTTTGTGCCACGCCCTACCGTTGGACTGGTCCGCCATTTGGGGGTGTGGTTGGAGGCAGGTGGGTATGCCTCAACGGTGATAGAAAGCCATATTCTGGACAACGTGATGAAGCGCATCGCCTCCCTCAGAGTCCACCCTACTTCCCTTTCTGGCAGGGTTGTACTAGCCAACTCTATGCTCCTCTCCAAAGTTTGGTTTGGGGCCCATGCCATCACCTTACCCCCAGGTTTCTTCAAGGTACTGTATGCCCTTCTGCAAGGGTTGCTTTGGTCGGGCCACCCACCGCCAGTGTGACTTGAGGTCATGTTTGGCCCTCGCCATAGTGGTGGCATGTGCCTGCTCAACTTTGAGGCCCATGCTGCAAAGACCCTGGGCACCTGGATCGCGGCTGTTATCATCCCTACACTCCCGACCCAACACTGGTCCCGCGCAGCCCGCTCCAACTTCTCCCGCGCCCAGGGCCTTACCAATCTGACGCACCCTCACTCTTTGATGAAATATCTGGCTTCCCACCCTTCGGCCACAGGTCCCCATGGAACTGCACCTCACTTCAAACGAATTCTCCTCTCCATGCAGAGCGCTGAGTGGATAATTCGTATTTGTGGACATACTGCCCAGAGGGGGCGTCCCTCTCCTCGGTTCACACAGGAGGTACAGGGATTACCCATTCTGGACGGCTTAATACCCGCAAGGCCCCATGTCCTATCCGGGGTGGACTACCTGGACATGATGGACATCCCTTATTCCCTTGAAACCCAGAAGACAATTTGGAAATACGCCCACCAACCTCTTCTGCAGCCTCATATCCGTTCCCATGCGTGGCACTGCTTGAGGTGGGTGTACCATACTGCTGAGCGCTCTAACGCTCTACACTCATCCTGTGTCATGTGTGGCCAGTATGTAACGCTGTTTCACTGCCTGGAGAATTGCCCTACCTCTAAAGCAATATGGCGTGAGGTGCAACGTCTGCTATGCCCGGATCAGGCTCATCCCTTTAGTTTGTCTAGGGGATATGTTTGCTTTATCTATGGTATCCCCTCTTCCACCCTCCCTCTGTGCTTTGGTGGTCACAATCGCCATGTGGACTATCCACACGATTGTCTTGGATGCCATCGCAGGCTCTACTCCCACCCTCCCAGAAGCTGTCCACCAGTTCTGGTCCCGCTTAGTGGACCACTTTCAAGCATGGATGTTTGGATACCTCCCACCGCATTGCCGTCAGTTGGTCTCCTCCTGGTTCCCGGTTTTGTTCATCAACTCTGACCCCTTCCTCCATACTTGCTCAATCTTGGTTCTGGCCCCTTTACACGTTCCCCCTCCTCCCAGTAGTGGCGCTCCCACTGGCAATAGGAGATATCATTAGCTTATCTGGGGTGCCCCCCTGTTACTACGTTTTGTTTTCTTCATGTCTTATTGGAAGTTTCCTTCCCCTAATCAGCCTTCCTTACAATAAATAAAATTAAATAGAACATAAAATATCTGAGACAATGAAGGGTTTATTAATACATAGATTAAGTCTGTGACATCTGGAATATGGGAAGCCATTCATCCTTTTTCAGATGTATGTGATCAAGCAGTAGGGGCCATTCTCTAACAGTTGAACGACAAAGGAATCAACTACCTAGTGACTTGATACAGCAAGAATCTATTAAAGGTTGAGAAAAACTCTAGTCTCATGGAGTAGAAATGCCTAGTAGCTTACTTGCGGTGAAACATCCAGCATTTCTTATGGTTCAAACTTTACAGTAGTTATGGATATGCTTTCTTAAAGTTGCTTCAAAATATGAAAGATCCTACTGAGAGGACAACCCAAGAGCTCCCAATTTACAGCATACAACATGACTATCTTTCATTGAGCTAGGGTGAGACATATGAGTGTGGATGTTCTGACTTGACTTCCCCTGCTCCATCATGATTACAGTACAGTTAGACGGTTACACAACTTAATCATGAAGCTGGACTCTTGAGGGGAAGAAAATTAACTTGTTTAAGGGATTCTAAAAGACATACATAAAACACAAAAGTTCTATATGAGTTATATGTTATTGTTGTAAAAGGCTGGTTATCTTACTTTTGAACTTTGGAATAGGTAAGTTATTATGGTAGCCCACAATGCCTTGGGACATGGAATAACCAGAAAAAAAATAAATGGATTAAGAATTTCTACTACTGCAAACTTTTTGAACTCTGTAGTGAAGATTTAAAGGCTTTCATAACTTTTTTAATCGTGATGGGTCACCCTGGGGATGATACTGCACCAATTGAGGGGAAATCAAATGAATGGGAAAGGGGAATAAAATCCAGAAAGCCTCCACGTGCGGCGTATGATAGGCCAGGAACTTTATGGGCCGCCTTTGCTATTTGCTATCTCAGTTTGGGGCATTGGTGTGCAACGCCAACACAGTCATAGTTGTCCCTTACCCAGCGTTCCTGTACCAGAATCGAAATCAGGGAGGCAGTGGTAAAGTTCCTATTCTACCACTGGGGTATTCTCCCCTAGGCTTTCATACTTATCAAAAACAGTTTCTGCATAAGGCTAAGTAGAAGTATAAGCTGATAATTCTCAGCAAGAATTCCATGCCATAAGTTTTGATACTATTAGTTATCTCCTATAACTACCAAATAAAGTGATTACATCCTTGCAGAAAATTACCACATTACATAAAGATTGAAGCATTTGCCATTCACATGCAAACCGCCAAGGCCACCACCAACTTTTCATAAAACTATATATTCACCTGGTATCTATTTTTCATTTTTATAAGTAAATGAAGCCAAAATTCAGTTTCTCAAAAAAGTGAAAAAAATGACAGCTCAATTGAGCCAAAACTTACTGATGTTGATGCAATTAATGCCTGCTGCCCCAGCTTATGGTGGTGCACCGCCATCTGGAATCTTTTGGCCACCACCAAAGCATACCTGGGCTGGCTTTGCTAGCACTCCCAATGCTACCAGGCGTTTTGTCTCCCTTAAGACTTGGACCACAACCTTGCAAGCTCCCAGGAGTTGCTCCAGAGCCCTTTGGTGCTCCCATGGAGCAACTTGTAGTTTGACCTCCAGGTCAAATATGGGAATCTCTTCCCATACAATTGCAGCCATCATCAAGATGGCTATGGCAGTTTTTGAACACTCCAGATTTATTGGCTTCCACCCCTTTGAGGGGTATTTTGATCTCAGCGCCCGTTCAGAAGCTGATGCATCAGCAGCCAAACTGCAAATCATTTATAAAAATTTCTATTCCCACCAAATGAACCTGGCTCCCAGATGAGGCCACTTTGGTGTTCCAGTTTGATGGGTTGCCCTATCCTCTCTCCCCTGAATGTTTCTGCCACAAGCTCAAAGAAGTTTTTGCCATTTATGATGCAGACCCCGTGCTGCAGTTTGTGGTTCCCAACGGGGCAGATCAGTTGGCAGGGCCTCACGCCTTTGCAACGATATGCCCATTTCATTACGATTCCCACCTCATGATTCCCCCTCACACCGTGATCAGATCCACTCCTGATCACCCATTCTGAGCGCATTTCAAAATGGCTGCGCCATTAGCCCTTATGCTTTTAACTTGATCATTTGAAGTGCAAGTGCTCAACAGCTTCCACATATGCTGCTTCTGCCATTTCTTCTTTTTAATGTTGGGTTGGCGGCCACTTTGCCCCAATTCTTTGAATAGGACTCGATCCTCCCACCCTCAGCCTCAGGGAAATTGGGTGCAGCTCCAAAAGCAGCACCCAATCAAAATAAAAATTTCATAAATTTTAAGAATAATTTGACTGGATTACTGAATCCTGAGTCAATGGATGACTCAGTTTCAGCTGAGCTGCCATGGTTAACTGTCCATAAACAATCAGCTTTGGCCACCACTACAATTCTTGTGGCTGGCCCAGCATTGGCTGAGCTAAATCCATTTGAGTGCCTTGAATGAATTGATGAAAGCAACCATCTGTATAATGTTAATCGAGATTTTGCTTTGGAGGATTTTTGTAAATCCTCCTGATTCGCATTCCTTCCATTTTTGCTCTAAAAACGGTTTTCCAAATTAAAAATATAAACAAAATGGCAGTAGAAGCAGCAGCTGCTCCAGCCAGCACCCTCCTCCGCCAACATCTCCATGGGGTGATGGAACCCTTTGTTGAGAATATTCTCATCCCGAAATTTTCCCCATAATTTGATGAGAATGCAAAATACAAAATTGAGAAGCTCACTTTTAAGCGAGCTGCACTAGCATCAATGCAGAAAAAACTTCTATTTTTTAACCCCAATTAAACCAAAACATACTGGCGCATCAAGTCGTTTATCTGCTTGCCAGCTCTCATCACTTTTTCTGAGCATCAACTTGCTCAATAAGTTGAGACAATATACACCTCTGGCCTCATTAATGAAGAAAACCCACAACTTTACCTCCTTACATCACATGTCGCTGATGCTCCCACGCCAATGATGTCTGCCATGGTCTGCCAGCTAGAGTGGTCACCAGAAAAAAGTTTCTCAAAAGCTTCCTCACCTTCTGATATGGCTTCCTAGGCTGTTAGTTGAGGTGCTATATTAGGAATTTTTTATTTCTAATAATCCCTTTGTTTGGTCCATTTGCAAGTAAAGATGCGTGGCGGCTCCCCCTTTGGGCTGGGCACCACTAGTGATAAATATAATATATTCTTCTGGAATGGTAGACCTCAGGTATTGCTATGCTATAATTGAAAAAACTTTACCTCAAAAGGTGTGAAGATTTTTTGTAGCCAACATGGGTACCAATAGCTATATAAAGCCCTACAACCCATCAATGAGTTAAAAAATAGGATGAGAAATGAAATCAGTCTCAATACTGAGATAAGTGCCTACTTCTGATCCCTAACGTTGGAATCATCACGTCTTAAATTAACTGTGGCTTACCAGATCAGCTATCATTAAATTAAAATTCCCCATAAAAAGCTTTACGCAGAAGAGAACCTGTTGTCCCTGCCTTATTAGCACAAGATGTTACTAACATTAAGACTGAAGAACCTTAAAAATTGCTAAAAAATTATCAAAAACAACTATTAAACATCTAATCTGACGCAATGACAAATCAGGCAATAAGCCACAAGAGAAGGCCAGTCAGTGAATGTAATCCACCAACCTTTTCTCAATTTTTAGATTTCCCTTATAGTTCTAAACTACCACAATTGAATAGTGCCACGTGGTGAAAATCTGGACTAAATCTGGTAAGGATCTTACGCCATAATTTATAAGGAATGAGAAAAATACTTATTAAGTCTCAAGAAGCCAGAATCACAATTAACCAATTAAATAGTCATTGATCACGCTAGTAATCCCCTGATAATATTATTGAAGGCTCCAAGCTAGATACCAGAGTATAAAAGATATGAGAAGTTTGATATCAAGTGATACCTTAAAGAGACTAATGAGAAAAGTGGTATAGAAATTTTAGCATAAATTACATTTATCATATGGATAAATGAATAGTAGTAATGCTTAAATCAACACTGGAAAATTCTCCACAAACCTGACTCAAGACCCAATATCTGAAGATGAAAATTAGATAGTCAAGTTAAGAAGACTTTAGTATGTGAAATAACATCCTTATTAAATAACTTAAATGGCTGAAAAATTTAATATTACCTTCAAAAGTGTTAAATCCATAATCTGCCTAAAGATATACTAAAATAGTAAAAAGACTTTTCAAAAGTGCCATTTATTTCACATTACTGTAAGTCTTGGGGACCAGACCTTGCAACTGGATAGGGATCATCACCCCTTTCGGACGAAAAGGGGCCCCAAGGTTCCAGTGGACTCTCTACAGCTGGGAGACCTAGCCCATGTGATAGATGAGCGCTGGGTGACGGCTTTCCAACCCAAAGATATCCCACTCCCACCTCTTCCCCCTCTTCAATCCTGGTAAGTTTGATAGAAGGGGGCTGCATGAAGATTGCACATATTAGGGGGCATGGAGAGGTTCCTGGGACCACCCACTCCCCAGGCAAACCATGTCTGAAATATGGGAAAATGACAACTCCAACATTGGAGCCCGGCCAGCAATTTCTGGACTGGGAGAGCTGGTCCAGGCTGGGCTGCTTCGGAAACCAGATTGGATTACAGCTCAGATTATAAACCCAGTCCTGAACAACTCAAATCATCCTCCCCAACGCTCCAAAATGGATCCAAGGAGTTCAGATTGTACAGTTGCCCAATCAAGGGATAAGCTCAAATCACAAATAATCTGATCCAAGGACCCCTGCCTCCTGGGATGAATACAAACTGCCCAAGCCATGAGAACAGGCGACTTGAGTCGCCAGGACCCAGATCAGTAGTATCAACTTGGTTTGGCCCCAAGAATTTGGAGAATTTTATAACAATTTTCTAAGCTTTTTGGAAGAATTGGGTGGAGCCTTTTACCCCCTCTGAGCCAGCCAACCAAATCTCTTCTCCAACCCCCAAATGACCAAACCCTTGATACCTCCCCATACATATAGCCCAGTTTAAAAGGCAACTGCCCCAGCTGAGGGTAGTTGTCAGTTCATTCTATTTTTCGTTGAATAAAATTTTAATTATCCACTCCTTTGTCGCGGCCTTTGTCTACCTTTTAAAAATTTAAAAATTCCACCAATCAATCTGATGAAGCATGCTGTCACCCAAACCCTTTGCCAATGTTTGCTGACTGGATTATCTGGTCGCTCAATCCCATCACACAGCAGCATATTGTAAATGCAATAATCCACCTTGCCCCCAACAATGAACCTGCTGCTCTGTTTGTTTTCACGCGTCCATATAATGGAAGCTCTTACATCCGTTTGGTTGCCAAGTCCACCAAAACTGCTCCCCAGTTAGAGAAGCCCCCAGGCATCCCTGCCCTGCCGCATGTGGGTTTGAATTCCATAGCCGCCTCTGCCACTGCTGGCCCAGCCCATCAGCGGGACATAGAGCTTTTCCCAGGGGAAGCTCAGTCCCAACCACTCACAGGGGGTCTTACTATGCCTCTTCATACATCTCGAATCACATGGCAGTCTCTGTGTCATCCCTTGCTGGTGAGCAAGACCCCCTATCAATCCAAAGGTCAGCAACCCTGAACTGGATGAAGCATCATCCTCCCTGCCTCTCCCGCCCTTGGGGGTTGCCCCCACAAGTTTCGCGGTTGCCCCCAATGCAACCATCTGGTTTGCCTTGGGTGCCTTTGGTACGTTACTAAACTTTTGCTTTCCTCACATCTCCCATAGAATCCCAATTCTATTAGTCACTTGAAACGCTATGCCTTTGGCATTCTGTGGCCTCCACTGGGTTCTTGCGCACTCTGACTGGGAGCTCGCCTAGTACTACTTAGCTGAATCTGTGACAAATACCGCATATAAAATTTAGGCTTTTAAGGTATTCATAAATCTGAAAGTGATATAAAATAAATAGCATACATACAGATAGCCCCTTGAAATAATATACTGTTTCTTTTCCCTATGAGGATTATTCTATTATAGAAATAATATAAATATTCTAAATCTATTTACTGATTGAATTCATTTTTATATAAGCATCCATTTGATAAATCTTTTCCAACAAGTCCCTTCGCCTTCTTGCCATAGAAAGAACAATTTATTTGAAGAGATCTAAGAATTACTTGGTCACCATTAGATTATTATGGTTCTTAAAAAGTCTCAGAATTGAAAAAAGTATTAACTGTTGGGCTTTCTTGGTATTAAAACCATTGAGCATCTCAAAAATGGAAGCCCTACACTAAGAATGAGCAAGAGTGGCTCCCCACAGGAATAGTTTGATAATGTGTGTGAGAACTTGAACAGTAGGTTAAAAACATTGTAGAATTTTCAGCAGTACAAAGATGAAGTAAAACGCTTCAATTAACCCACTGTTTTTGTAACTATTGTGGAGATTGGCCAACTCAAGTTATTTCAAGACGTTCAATAACAAAGAGCTCTTTTTAAGAGTTTCTTAAATCTCTTGGTACACTTCTATAAGGTGTCATGCAAGCATCTGGGAATGCATGTCCACACGCAAGCAAGGTAATAGCTGCAAATCACAAGATAGGTTTAGAACTGCACATAATTTAATTGATGGATAAAGAAACTACTGACTAGGGAAAGGTTTAAGCACAATAAGAGGAGTGTAAGGTGATAAGGATTTAAAGCTAGCTCAGCAACCATGGCATTTGTGACCTCTATTTTTTAGCCAAAAATAAAAGATGCTGATAGTGCCAAATTAAATAAAAAACTAGTAATGACTCTATTCACAAATTAAAGCAAATACTGATTTTTTTATTTCATAAATGTGTAATGTTCAGTAATTCTAGCTTTTTTGAGATTGGATTTGGTAGTGGAATGGCTTCGTAGAGGCAATGGTTAGGCAATTTCACGTCAGTAGGGTCCAAGTATATAATAATTAGCCTGGTTCACAACTGCTAAAGCTACTGTCGAGACTATGTGAAGTATGTGAAGATATAAGCTAAATAAAACTAGGGAAATTCAGAACTACTTATTAATGTAGATATCTTCAATATTTATAGGGTGCAAGGGGTCTTTATGGCGGAGAAAGCGTCTTGGTTCTCTTCAATTAGGGTCATTAATTCTCATCTTGTAAGAGTATTGAGAAGCAGCCATCTCCCTGCGTTAAATTCTAGTTTTATAAGGGTTTATTTAATTTAATTTTATTTTATTTGGGTAAGGCTGACCATGAGACGTACACATCAGATATGTAAACTAACAAGCACTACTATAAGCTAGAGGCACCCCAGAGAAACTAACGCTGTACCTGACGCCAGCGGGAATTCCAAATAAAAGAAAGGGGGTATTGTGAGTAGAGGCTTGCGCCACTATTGAACACGTGTTAAGGATAGGGTCTGAAGTGATGAACCAAACTGAAAACCAGGATGAGACCAACTATCATTGATGGGATGGTAGATAACCAAACAACCATGCTTGAAAGTGGTCCATAAGGTGCAACTGGAATTGGCGTACAGATTCCTGGAGGGTGGGAGTAGAGCCTGAAATGACATCAAAGACAACCGTGTGGATAGTCCACATTGCAATTGCTACCACTAAAGCTTTTAGGGAAGGTTGTATAGGAGAATTCAAGGACAAGGAGAAGATGTCCCTATATAGGCTGATGGGCTGTGTCTGCTTCTGGAAAATGAGACATTGAACCTCGCGCCAGATCATTTTTGACGGAGGGCACTCTTCCAGGTGGTGGACTAAAGTTCCATATTGGTCACACACAACACATGAGTAGTATGATACATTAGATTGTTTGGAAGTACGGTAAACTCATTTCAAGAAGCGCCACACATGGTAATGAACATGCAGCTGCAAAAGAGGGTTATGGGCTTACGTTTAAGATGGCTTTCTAGGTTTCTAGGGACTATGGTATGTCCAACATGTCCAGATAATTCACTCTAGCCATGATAGGGGACCTCCTTAGTATCTAACTTTTCAGAACGGATTGGCCTTGTACTTCTGATGTGAAGCGGGGGGTAGGGCGACCCCTCTGGGCGGTATGCCCACTGATGAAAATGTCTCCACTCAGCGCTCCACATGGAGAGGAGAATTCATTTAAAGTGAGGCGACGTCCCATGTGAGCCCGCAGCAGAGGGATGTGAGGAAAGATATTTTAACAGAGAATAGAGGTGGGTAGGATTGCTGAGGCCCAGGGTGCAGAACAATTGGAGCGGGCCATGCATGACCAGCGTTGGGCTTGGAGTGTGGTTGGTGACTGTAGCGATTCAGGTGGCAAGTACTTTAGTGACATGGGCCTTAAAGTTAAGCAGGCCCATATTACCACTATTGCGAGGGCAAACAAGACATCCAGGCGCACTGGAGGTGGGTGGCCTAACCAAAGCTACCCTTGCAGGAGGGCGTATAGCGAGGTGAAGAGAGATGGGGGAAAGGCGATAGCATAGGCCATAAACCAAATTTTAGATAGGAGCATAGAGTTGGCCAGCACAACCCTGCTTGGTATGAAAGTCTGACAGGCTCTGAGAAAGCCATGCGTTTTGTGACATTGTCCAGGATATGGTGCTCCATCATTGATGAGGCGTACCCTCCCACCTTTAACCACACACCCAAATGGCGTACCAGACCAGCAGTGGGTCTTGGCATGAAAGGGAGCACAAGAGGGCGGTATGGGGCGGGCGGGGCAAGAAAACCCATGAGCTAGCTGCTGAAGCAGGTAGGAAACGGGGTGCTGGTGACCAGCAGGGTTGGAACCGACCAGGAGAATAAATTTGGTTTTGGAGGCGTTAAGTGCAGCGTTACTTACCCTGAAGTAGACCTGGATAGTAGCCTCAAGCGCGCATTCATCTTGGTTGTTAAATAATTAAACCACACAATCATTAACAAATGCCAACATCTTAACCGGTGCTTGGCCTTGCACATGGGCACCAGAAAGACGAGCATTCATGTTACATAAAAGAGGTCGTGGCTGAATGTTAAATAAGAGTGAATCAAAGGTTCCCCTTGAAGGAGGCCCTTTTAGGGAGAAATACGTCAGTAAGGAAACCAGGGCCACCCACAGCCATTGTGGCAGGTTCCGTGAGCAACATCACCACATAATGAACTGATGGTGGATGTGGAACTTGTGGAGGCAGGCTTTGAAGTAATCCCAGTTGACTCTATAATAAGCCTTCTGCTGGTCTAAAAAATCAAGTGCCCCAGTAGCTGTGGATTAGCAGACGTTGGCTACAGTGTTTATGTTGTCCTATATAGGCTGCTTGGGGATGAAACCATATTGCTTAGAGGAAATGATATCAGAGACAACTTCCCCTAAGCGATTGGCCATTATTTTAGTAAATAATTTAGTATCATATTAGTTAATGAAATGGGGAGCCAGTTGGTCAGGTCCAGCTTATCCCTTTTTAATACAGCGTTATTGTTAATACCACCTGGCCCCCAGGAAGGAGTCACGTTTCTAACAAACATTAATTCATTGAGGCAAGCAACAAAAAAAGAAATAATTAAAATACCTCTTATAGAACTCATAAGCGAAATCCCATCTGGACCTGTGCATTTACTGTGTGGTGCACCATGAATGGAATACCAGGGTTCATCCTAAGAAATTAAATTCCTCAACTCCAGGTAAAGGGAATGATGCAGATATGTGCACTTTCGAGAAATTTGTCAACTTTGGCCGGTTTGACTGGATCAGAGAGATACTTTATAGAGTAATACTTTCTAACTTTGATTGCCACTTCAGCTGGAGTATATGTGTCGATGTGGTCCAGCCGCCTCACCTGTGTGCAGGCCAAGCTCTATCGCTGTGCAAAGAATTTTTGGAAATTATAGGCAGAGCATGTGTCACCCACCGTTATTTTTTTTGCCTTATACTGCACACAAACATGCTTTTGTTTTGTCTTGCCAGTGCGTTGAGACAAGCAGAAACTTCAGCCCATTTATGACCCCAAGATGGGCTGTAGCCTGCAACTGGGACTTTAGACTCCAGGTGGTCCACTTCTGCAAGCGTGCGCATAATTACAGCCAAGCAACCTGAGAGTGATGCAATGAGAGGTTACATGCCTAGTGGATGGTTTTCGCTTTATAGGTTGTTCAGGTGATAAGTGGGTCCACACAGAACGGTGTGGCGAACTCTGGTGCCAAAATTTTGATGTCCACCCATGAGGAAAACCTGTGCGACGTGATCTCAGCAGGACAAAGTCTGGTCCACTTTGGTCCTTGTGCTGTTGGGTACGACAAAGAGAAATAAATCACCTTCAACCTGTGGTCAGAGAAATTGATTTTTGTCATCATAAAAATGTGCATACTAAGACCAAATGTTCAATGGGGCAAGAATAAGGTCAGTGCAGGACATTGATCTCATCTGACTGAATGAGCACATGGGGATGAGAACTGTTGGGGAGCAGCTGTGCTTGTGTTAAAATCTTGGGCTAGGATGGTAGCTCGCTTCTGGCCCTAGATTTGAAGTGCACAGATTCGTGGATACTTGCGTTGATTAATAATATGAACTGGGCAATAATAGTATGAAGACTTTTATTTTAGTTGGTTGCCCAAAAGCCACGTTGAGTGAATTGTCCAACGCTAGACAGGTGCTTCTTCCTCTTAAAGGTATATTTAATCTGGAAGGGAACAATTCCCTATTCTTCACACAGAGCCAAGAGGAGATTTGATGTAACTAATCTAACGGAATCTGATTTTTGCACTCTTCTTTTAAGAGTAATGTTAAAATAACCCAGTGTTAAAACAACTTAGTTAATATCAATTTGAATCTAATTTTATTATGGAATAATTTGGGGTTTTAAAGTTAGATTTGGCACACAACTTTTCAGCTGTCCGCTGAGAATTATTTGTGCTCCTATACTGGTTTGACCCTCAGTGTTAGGCACCGAATATCATCAGGTACCGTTCCCTTGGGTTTCTTAGGCAACCTAATCCTCAGGTGTTTGGCGGACCAAAAAATTGGTATTAGGTACTTGAAATCAATTGTTTTGGCCGATGACAATTCTACTTTTCCTCCGGCGTTCAAATGTTTTAGGTAGTTTTTGATGACTCCAATCCTTTCCACTCTGAAAAATTCCCTATAGTTTGACTATTGGATGTAATTCCAATATCTAATTATTGCTTGATTTTGTTGGGGATGATGTCCAATGAAATTCTCATCTGTCAGCAGCCTCAAAATTTATTGGCGATGATTCCTAACAATAATACATTATTTGGTGACCTCTAATATCATTGAGGATGATGCCCGACAATAATCTCATCAATTGGCTACTAATGCCAACCCTATAAAATTATAACACAATTGTCAAATCTTATACTCGGTTAAATG